>PNEQ01008614.1:0-26599 GCA_003012365.1 Medauroidea extradentata | reverse complement strand
TAAGCGCATAACTCAACAACGCCTGGACCAATTTGGCCAATTCTTTTTTTTTTTTTTTTTTTTTTTAATGTTCGTTGAAGTTCAAAGATGGTGTTTACGGCGAGAAAAATGCCGAAAAAAAACCCTAAAAACAGAAGAGTCAATTTGAGCTTTATTGCTATTGCTGTTTAAACAATGTAGGTATGTTCCTGTGATCGAGGCCTTAAGCATTCACTCAGGTATTGTATAAAGTTTGGGGTATGGGAGGGGTGGGGTTACGGGTTCGTATCCCGTGCAAGACTTTGCGATGGGAATTACATGACATCATACAATCGTATTGCGCGCGCTCTTTACACTGTTATTGAGTACGCTAGCTGTTAAATGCCGGGCAGCTGTTTTGCGGTGGAAGCCGCAGCCGGGCAGCTATTTTATAGAGAAATAAAGATGAATTGAAAAAAGTACGCTTAGCGCAGTGGACTGGACAAATCTGTTTGTATTTGATGTTTTAAAGATAAACAGTGAATATAGTATAATATAGAATATAGTATCACCATCAATTAACACGTAACTAAAAGTTACTCTTTTCTATAGTACACGCGGGCGAAGCCGCAACGGGTCCGCTAGTTTGTGTATATATATATATATATATATATATATATATATATATATATATATATATATATATATATATATCCTACAATTCGAACCTTCTATTCGGCACATTCGACAATATTTAAGCTGCAAGAAAGATTAGACTAATAGTTCTATACTCTTCACGTATGCTTGAAATTTTCTTATCTTTTCATTTTTTTATGGGTATCACTACTTTTTTAGGAAAGTCATCTGGCCGTTTTACTTTATCACATATCTCATTACAGAATCTTCTGTATGATTCTTCCTCTGTTTCGTAAACTTTTTAGCACCTATATTGGCAGATTGTCAATTCCGCATGCCATCGTAATTTTCATTTTATTTATTGTCTTTTCAACTTCTTTTTCCAAGATACCATACCCCTTATTATCCTCTGGCACATCATCTTCCTCTTCAATAATACTGTAGCTTGTTATTTTCTTTGTACAGACATTCGACATATTTTTTTTTCTATCTTGTGTTTGTACTATTCCTGTACTATCGATTATTTCGATTTCCGTGTTATATTTCTTTCTTGTTTTGTTACAAAAAATCATCTCCTCAGCCGATTTTTACATATTTTTATACTTCCCTTCTTTATCCTATTTCGTCAAATTCCCCTTTCAACCGATTTTTTGCTAGTTCAATTTCTCTTCGTAATTTATTATTATTAAGTATTCTATACTTGAATTTCCCTTCTTCATTACTAATATATTTTCCCCTTTATCAATTATTCCATATTTTTCAACATATTTTCTGATATCCATTCTTTATTTATACTGTTGGACTTTATGTTTCCTAGAATTTCTCAGACTTTTCCCATTAATCCGTTTCTCATATTTATCAATTTGTATTAATAAAACCTCCAGCTTTGTTTTAATTATTTTTTTTATAAAATTATCTTCCAGCTTTAATGCTTTACCAACATCCTTTAATGTCTCCAAGTTCTATGTAGCTGTGGATTAGCTCTCCACACTTTCTCGAATCGAACTTACATTTCTCCTACCGCAAAGTGTGGTCTGAATTTATGTCTCCTCCGGAGGTATGCTTTGATACCCTTCAGGTTGTTTATAAACATACTAGCAATCCCCCGCGGCTTTGCTCGCGAGTGTTATTCATAACTGATTATATTTACTTTAATTGAAAAACCTTTATGTACACAAGATTGGTACTTTTAGTTAGAATGACAAAGGTTCAAATTTAACTAATTCTGCAGTAGTATAAGTAGCTATAGCTGTCCACGCGAAAGGCCGTCTTAAGTTTGTCCCTGCCACTAACAGCGACTTCATCTGGGCCTTATTTATATCACAGCAAAGTTGACGCTGTGGGGTAATTACAGACACCTAAAGGTAAGATGTTAATCGAATGACTGATTTACCCTGTGCACAACCTTTGGTGACGGTGCCCTCAATTACATATTTTCTAAATATTCACTTGAAGTTTAATGCCGTAAGAAAGTTTTGGTGGGAAAAGGATTTGCGGAAACGTATTTGCTGCCCCAACCTTGAGATTAGTGAAATGATGTATTATGTTATCTGATGTCTAGGAACCTAAGTGGAAAGTGATCTGCATAATCCATTTAATCCCTTGTAAAGTAATACATGCAAATTGCACTAATTCGAACTGCTTTGCAGTTTTTGTGTGTCAGAATTGAACGTTCGTATGCAGCTTTTAACGGAATTTAAACCCAGAATCTCTCGGAATGTAGACCTAAGCTTTAAACAACTGCGTCACGTTACGTCGAATTGATTCATGAAAACAAATTGAACTTAAAAAAATACAATATTCATGTCCTGGGTTCGTAGAGATTGTACAGTAGAACGTTTCGATATGTTCTGTAGTGTGAACAACTGTACATTTTATTTCTCGCTGGTCGTACTTGCTTTCGGATCGTATGCCTAGAAAGTTCACAAACTTAGTTTTATTCTTAATAATCAAGTTCTCTCGTAAAGTAAAAAACTTATGTATATATATATATATATATATATATATATATATTTAATACTTATGTAAGCATCACTCTGACGCGAACAACACCTCAATATCTCTACTGGTTCGATAGATATCATGGGTTGATGGAAAACAATTTTTTAGCTTTCTCGCCCTTTTGAGTGTCGAATATCGAAATATTTTAATATCACAACTTAGAAATTTGTATAAGTACCCAATTGTAGTGCAAATCATGAAGGTAGCCCGTTCAGTCGAATCAAAATCGATCATATATTTAAAAAAAAACTGCACAATACTGAGAATTCGAATTTCAAAAAACCTGAAAAAAATTTTGCGATTTTTTTGTAATCATCATTCTGAAGAAAAAATTAACTGTATATCTCGACAGGTTCGATATATATCGAGGATTTATCTAAGACACATTACACGTCTTTTAACCTCCTAAGAGACTGAATTTCAAAAAAAAACCTTTAATGGCGTTTTAGAATACTTAACTGGTGTCTCTTGGACGTGAAGAACATGACAACAGCCGGTTGGATTCAAGATGTATAGAAAATTAATTGAAAACACATTTCATCATTTTTCATCCCTTTTCCCATCCTTAGGTGGGTAATTTCGAAAATTCGTGATATCACTTTTTAGGCATTTGACTAAACAAAAATCACGTCGCTATATAATTATCAATGGAATACAGAGTAATAATTGTAAACACATTTCATGTATTTTCACCCCCTTACTTAAAGAATTTCGAAACTTCTTGGAGTCCTCTCATAGACATTTGTGTACGAAACCAATTGAAGTAAAAGTCATGACGATAGTAAATTGTGTTTCAAAGATATAGACGATTCATAAAAAAACACATTTCGCCCGCTTTTACTGCTTGGGGGTCGAATTTCAAAAAGATCTAAAACTTCTTTTTGGGTATTTACGTAAGCAACATTTTGAAGTGTATACCAACTCTCTATGCCGAAGGGTTCGATAGATATCGACAGTTAATCGGAAACATAATTAATGTCTTTTCACTCCCTTAAACGTTGAATGTCTAAAAATCGTTAAATTGGCTAGTATGCATTTTTACGAGTGTCCTATTAAAGATAAAATTCACAATGATAGGCCGTCGGGTTCGAGCTCTATCGACGTTTCTTCGGAAACACATTTCACTTCTTTTCACGCCCTTAGAGATCGAATTTCGAAAAATCCCGTCTTAGTGCTCGCCAATGACCTGCGGGGAATCCCCACAAAAAATTTCACGATTCTAGGTCCAGTGGTTTGGGCTGCAGTTTGATATGTCAGTCAGTCAGCGTTCATTTTTGTGTATAGAGATTTTGTATTAGGATATAGTCTAATTGATATCTTCCTCTGTTATTAATAGATACTCCTATATAATGTCTCGTTTTGTGATTTTCAAATAATGTTTTACCTACCACGAGTGAATATTCTTTACATAAGCTAACTACCCTTTGTCCCCTCTCATTTCGTTCCCCTAGTCCAAATTCTCCAACTGTTTATTTATCTCTTATTTCACCTATTCCACAACAACCAACTAAAAAATGTTTAAAGTTTTATACCATTTGTCATATTGCGATATGAAACTTTGGTAAGTTGTTTTCTGCGCACCCTAGAAGGTTTACGCCAAATATTTTAATACTTTGGGTTGCAACATGCCCGGCACAGCTAGTCGTAAGTAAAAATGAATCGTCCGTGAAAATGCATTGTTACAGTCGATCTCAAAACACCTTAAATGTGACAAATCTGTTTTTCTTCACATTATACTGGAATCTAAAGTTACAAACCTACAAAAATCATCCTTGCAAAATCAAATATTGTATTATAAACTGTCAAAATATAGAATTTTGTTAAAAAAGGACTAGTTGTTCTAAAAAAATTGCATAAATTTGTACAAATACTTGTCGTGCAGTCTTCTAAAGTGGTCAACCTACAAACATGCACACTACTTAAATCAGAAACTTTAAAATTAAATGTCAAAATTTAAAATCTGGTAACGATTGGGTCTGTACCTATCGAAATATTACATAAAATCTTAACAAATTCGTATTGGGTTGTCGGCAAAAATAGTATAATTTCAAAGAGTAATGTATGCTAAAATTTTATTTTTAATAAATTGTTGTCGAAATATAATATTAGGTTGGTTTCGCTTTATTACATCTTAAAATAAAATATTAAAAATATATTTATTCGTGCTGTAACATCTCCAAATGGACGGGTATAATATTACATACTCTTCGACGTTCAATGTTAACATAATATACTGAACAATTTGAATATTAATTTTAGTCGCCAATTGTTTCTAATGTTCCTGAGATATTACAGATATCCAAAAATTTTCAACTGGCGGCCAATTTGAAAATTTATAACCAAACACAAAACAAAGTGAAAATTTTTCAAATGACCTTACTAAGTACTGCAACTGTACCTACACTTATTAAATATATTCAAATATGTATGTGAAACACGCGCAGGCACATACCAGGTCACACACAGTGGTAGCTTTCCGATACCGTCTGTAAAGAATAATGCCTCATGCCTAGAGATGATGGTATATCGCGAAAAATGTTTGTGTCAACATACCCTTGGAAACAATGTAGTTTCTTGTGACATGTAAGTTTGAGTAACATTCGTCTGACACAACGTTGCTATCTGCAGACCAATAATATGCACGAAATATTACAATAGCGGGATTCTTATTGGCATCGTCAAATAGGGCTACAACCATACGTACAAGCGAAAACTAGTGATCTTTTCATAAGTTCAACGTGTGTTGAAATCCAGCAAGCAGTCAAGTTTTTCCGCGATAAACCATCATCTCTACTCATGCCTATTCAGCCTTGTCCCCTGAATCCACTTGTTGTGATTACGGTATGCTCATTAATAGATACTCGCAATCGTACGCGAATCGACACGTAGTGTTTACCACCTTCCACCAACCATGTGGAGCGGCCAAACTCACACCTCAGTATCGGCAAGCTGGTGCATCGGTACGACAAATCTCAATCTGCACGGTGATTATGTGGAACAATAGTGTAAAGATGTACGTTTCTTTTGACATTAAAATAATTTCCTGATTCATTCCCTTTATTTATTACAGCCGATCGATCAGAACTTTAATTACTCTATACAGTTTAATATTATGTCTATCTTTTGTCAGAGATAAAGTCGTGAGCAATAATTATATAACAGTTGGACTGAATGGGGAGTCCAGTCAAACTACAACAGAGCAGACAGACGTAAACGAAAAACAAGGAAAAAGAAACACTGACTGTAAAGTTATAATAAGGTTTGACAGACAGCAGTTGACAACATACAAATAACTAATAGACAACTGACGACACAGAAGAAGGCAAAGAATGCTAAGAAACTCTGAACTGATAATTCATTCCGACAGCTACAATACACCAACAGAACAGACTAAAACCAACACTGAATGTGAAATCGACAAAGACGCCATTGAACAGCACACGAATGACTATAAGAGAACTGACAACACAGGTTTCAATCAATGAAGAAAGCTACGTTTCGAGAACTGAAATCTATTACCGAAAAAGAACGAACCTGACAGAAAAATTGTGGCTTACATAGCTTGGCTGGTCTCTGTCTTTTTCGGCCAATGAGAGTAAAGCTGGTGAGATTGGCTGAGCTTCCTGATAAAGAGAGGCTAAGCAATTTGTAGTCAGATGGGCAGGTATTTTGCTCAGACTGATATACACAGATTTACCTTTATTATTATGTAATAATGTTTCTTTCTTAACTTAGGGCAGTCACATATATTTTTTAGTCAACGCTCTGTTGCCTTATGATATTTTCTTACAGGATATGCATGATGGTTCTTTTATTTTATTATCTCTGTTTTCTGACTTACCAGGATGGCTCAGTCCCAGAGGATTTAGTGGCTATTTCACCATGTATGTTCAGCAATTATAGACTTCTGCATTTCATTCTTTCAAGTGTCGTTGCTTTGCTCTTAAATGCAAGTGGATAGAGTGTGTCCAGTTTCACCCGTCTACATAGCACCGTATTCGCATGGTATCTGGCATATGCATGCAAGCGTTTTTTGTGTTTACTGCCGGTTTTACTTTAGTGTCAATGTTTTTACTGTTGTGCTAAAGCGGGAAGCTGTTTGTAAGCTATGTTTCTTTCCCTATCTTCTTATTTTTTTTCTCAGTGCCTTCGGACATGTGGAATAATCAGAGTTCCAGTTGGAGATTTGTCTTTCGCTAAGTGAACCTTTGGTGGACTAATACTTATTAACTGATTTTCTATGATATGTCTGGGTAAGGTTTAGTCTAGAAATTAATTTTTCAGGTGACTCCTCGGTTAATGATTTCCTGTCTGAACAGAATTTCCTTGCTTGTTAGGCTGGGGTGCGGACAATGTCGGATTTTGTGTGTCGGATGCTTTGATTTAAAATGAAGATATTGCCCTGTACTTACTAGTTTTCTTTTAACTTTGGTATTGATTTCGTGATTTTCTTTGGTGACTAGGGTGTTTTAAGAAAAGTGATGCTATTGTTTGATTCTATTTCATCTGTAAACTGAATTGATGGCTTGAGAGAATTAAGGAAGACTGTAAATTCTGCAAGTTTTTCAAACCAATGCAGCCAGATAAGTGAAGTGTCATCTATATATTGCAGCAAAATTTTAAGCAGTGTGATTCTGGTTCTAAATGCCTCTTGCTCAAAATTTTCCAGTAATATGTTGGCCGTGAGTGGAGAATGTGAGTTCCCCGTGGCAATGCTGTCAGATTCTTTATAGTAATCTTCTTTGAAGTGAAAATTTGTTGTAGTGACACCATGTGTCATGAGCTCCATTATGGATGCTCTTTCGCTGAAAGTGTTGTTTTCCAAGTTAGATTTGACCAAGGCGACTGTTTATACTTCCGTGACATTGGTGAATAAGCTCTGTACATCGAAGCTCACAATAATGTCGGCCAATGCTACCTGTGGGACTCTGGATACAGAAATAATGTGACTCGAATCTTTACTGAATGTAGGTGTCTGGCCAGCTAAAGGTTCAAAAATTTTTAACAGAATATTTAACAGATATTTCCATTGGGAGTGCATGAACTTATGACCTGTACAACAATAATTACAGTTGCTGAAGTGAAATATGCTCGTGTAAACCATATGTGTGAGAAGATTTGCTGCTGTAATGTGCAAGGGCTCTTCGTATGCTTTAAGAAATGTGGTTGGTACACTTTCGGAGGGCTTGATAAACGTTTCGTTCTATACTTGCTTTTTGGATCATTTTTAAGTAGTATGTACTTATCCGGGTTTATGAAGTCAGTGGTTATGGGCTCATAACCAGTTCTGTCAAAAATGCCAGTATATCCGCCCTTGTCGGCAATTAGAATTGTAAGGTCTGAATCGGATTTGAGTTTTATGAGTGTTGTACACCCTTACAGAATGAGATTAAGTTGTGGAGGTTTTGTTGACTTTAGGGCTGTGCTGACAGTCCAGTGGAACTCGTCTTGTTCGATTGCTGATAATTTTTACTTATAGAGCTTTCTACGGAATATACTATATTCAGAACCGGGTCTTGACCAGGTGCAATGTTCAAATTACGTCATTTTTGTAGTAACAAGTTTTTGTAATCTGTACGTGTTTTGCTATAGGTATGCATGAATGTATTTGGATTTTTGGTTGCAGGTTTCTCTTTTTTAGAGAAGGAATGAGAGAGTTTGGCAAACATTTCTATTTGTTTTTCTTAGCAACTGGATTTTTTTTTGTTACTGATTTTAAATAGATTTGTGAATTTTGTTCAAAACCTTTGCACTTAACACAGATTGAATTTTGAGCTGGGTGAAAGATGTTACACCATTTATCTCAGATTCTCGGCAGCGAAGGAATGCTATTCGCATATTGAGGAGTCTATGGCAGGCCTGTAAAGCAATTGATTGTGCTTGCTTAATTTTACTGGTGATTTTATTGTAAGATCTTCTCGAACGATGCCAGAATTGCGTCATTTGCATAAGAAAGTCCAATTTTATGAGCGCTGTACAAGAAAAAGAATTTTCATTTCCAAATTTTTTACCGACAGATGCATTCCGAGTGCATACCAAGCATTGAAGAGATGTTTGAATGTCAGCACGTGAGGGATTTCATGTGTCAAGTCTAGTCTAAAAATAAACAAAAATCTAAGACTTACAACTGTCTAAAGCAAACATATACGATGTAGGAGCCGAACAGTATGTAGCAAACCGCATGCAGATTTCTACCAACAAAAAGATCAGTAATCCATGTGAGTTTAATATGCCTGTCTTAAAGACACTGGTAATAATATTTTCATGACATTCTGTCCTATGTTCAGCCGTAATTTGTGTAAGTATACCATACTATAATTATTTCCATTACAGTTAAAACACCCATACTTAAGCAATTTGTGGGATATCATTTTTTTCCAAGAAGATAGCTACACCAACACTATTCACAGCGTTTGGCCATGTCTATAGCAATCTCAAAGGGTTCAGAGCTAGATGGCTTGCTCGGCTATGTGAGAAATTGTCGGACGGGAAATTTAATGTGGCATTGCAAGTTTTCTCGGTGCACCAGTTCCCTAAATCATGTTCATACCTCAATATAAATAAAATTCGTACATATTTAGACAGGCGTGTATTTCAGAAGTAGAGGCATACATTGCAATTATCGTCACCAGAAGCTCATACATTTTCTCATGTTAATAACTTGCATAAGTGTAGACAGTATGTGTGAGTTGTACAGAAAGACAAGCAGTGTAGAATGAGTGTGGGAGTAGAGTGAAGGAAGTGTAGACGATGTTGTTTTCGGTGCAGGCTCGGTGAGACCGCAGACACTGCAGAGGCCAGCAGCAGCGCCGACAGCCGCAGCTAGCAGCGCACCCACCACCACGACCTCCACGACAACTACGACAACTACCAGGACCAGCAGCAGCAGCGCAGGGTCGCCGATGGCAGTTGAGCCGCCCAGCACGACCGAGTGTCCGCCCAACGCAACGTCGCGACCGCCTGCCGTCAACAGTCACAACCTACTGCGTCGCCTCGCGTCCAGCCACTACCAAAGCTACACCACGGCGCTCACAGTCACCATCGCTGTGGGTTGCTTCCTCCTGCTCCTCAACATCCTCATCTTCGCCGGCATCTACCACCAGCGCGACCGCTCCTCCTCAGCAGGACACTTCGGCGACAAGAAGAAGGAAGAGCTGGCCGAGGCGGGTAGTTGCAGCAGCAGCTCGGGGGACGGCCACGTCTTCGAGGCCAAGCAGCCTCTACCTGCGTCTCAGCTGGTAGAGCTGCCACTGCAGGACTTCAAGTGTTCCCCATCTGCTGGGCGTCCAAACTGCGTGCAGCAACAACCACCCGGCTATGAGGCACCACAGGTGACCAGTCCGTCGATACCCGAGCCTCCGCCGCCGCCCAAAGCACAGTGCAACCAGGTGGGTGCGGGCATTCTACGTCAGCAGGGCTGTCCTCAGACACCCGCCGCTATGAAGAAGCGCGTCCAGATACAGGAGATCTCCGTCTGATGGCCACCACACCTCTGTCTACTCGTACCTCTGGCTACCTTCACAGGGTCTTCAAGGTCAAGCAGCCTCTACCTGCGTCTTAGTTGGTCGAGCTGCCACTGCAGGACTTCAAGTGTTCACCGTCTGCTGAGCGTCCAAACTGGGCGCAGCAACAACCACCCGGCTATTAGGCACCACAGGTGACCAGTCCGTCGATACCCGAGCCTCCGCCGCCGCCCAAAGCACAGTGCAACCAGGTGGGTGCGGGCATTCTATGTCAGCAGGGCTGTCCTCAGACACCCGCCTCTATGAAGAAGCGCGTCCAGATACAGGAGATCTTCGTCTGATGGCCTCCACACCTCTGTCTCCTCGTACCTCTGGCCACCTTCACAGGGTCTTCAAGGCCAACAAGCAAGCACATCGCTCAGTTCGTGAGCATGTCCTGCATGGTCGACTGTGGCCTTCCTGCTACAACAAGCCCTAGTGTCGACCACACTTCAGAGATGTCGCCAGTGCATAGACTGACACGAGGAAGCACGTGTGTTCATCTTGTCGTAGTGGGAGAAGCGACACGCGAGATCTATGTTAGTGAAGACAACTGTACCAACAACTGCGCGCGCTTGTCGCTGTGTTGCTTTGCCGAGGCTAGTCTAAGAACTCCTGGCCGAACCTCGATACACCTCATATTCCCGACAACGTACGAAAAGCGAAACTTTACTCGATTCTGAGTGTTCTGTGTACTATCTGTCACTGTCATATCCTTGAATACGTGCGAACTTTACAGTATCTGAAGGAGGAAACGGTTTTGGTTGAAAATTCTGTTGACAAGTATCATTCGATATTAATACCTGGAATTTTTCTTCGAACACACACACAACCCTTATAATGCTTCTAAAATGTTGATACTTCTTGTTTCACAATTTTCATTAACTTTTTTAATTTAAAACTCTTCTTGTATATTTCAACTCAATATTTCCAAAGCCAACTCGAAATGAATATTTCCACTTACAACATCTAAAGTATTGATTGTAACTAACCTTTCTGTTTATTTGTTATTTTATCATTTGGGTAGAAAACCCTTTATGTGAATTTGTCTATTTTAAACTTTAAAGAATTCCTTGAATTAAATTGTATACTTCTATTGGTTTTGTACATTTTTGACAACTCTCTATAATTCATTACCTTTTCAGACACTTATGGTTTGTAGAATTTGGTAAAAAATATATAGTAATTTAACACTTAAAAGTGTCTAACATACCAAGGGTTTGACCGTAATTTTAAACTCTCACTCGAGTTAGTATACCGTATCTAAAAACTTACACATTTTAATTTGTCTTTACCTGAATTGTATGTTTTCTTCGGTTTTTGACTTATTGTCGTGGCTTACGATACGATTAGTTCCAAGGGCCATAAGCTCGATAAAGCCAGAGCACACTTGAACAGAGATGACAGTAATGTCTTACCAAGAACATAAACCAACACTCTCTCTCGCAGTTAACAGGCGCGCAAACTAGGGCACCAGCAACTAGATAATCAAAACAAACATTTTATTAACTTATTATTAGCCAGACAACGTTCATAATGTTACTTTTCAAGAAGAGAGTAGTTATTTATGGACGCCAATGATTTTATGCTAATGCGTTCTTCTAAAATAAAACGTAATTTTTGTTTGTGTAAAGTAGGAGACTTTTCTTGTTACTATGTTACACAAAAACTCGTTACACTGAGATTATTAATTTGAAATTTTCATAATTTCACAATCAAAGTAAATGTAAAATCAGTGAGTTTGTGTATCATTTCACTAAAATGTTGTGGAACTTACATATCTAACCAATTTCAACACCAATAAGTTTCATTTACAGTGGTACACTTTAGCCAGAATACTTTAAGTGCATTTTTGTTACATGGTTCCTCATTCAGATACAGATCGAAGTGCTACGTAACAGTTTGTCATTCTGTATTTTCCTCTAAATGTTGTACCAAATACTGATTATAAAATATATTGACTTCCAAAAAGACTCAAAGGAAATAACTGTGGATAACGCTGTGGACATAACGGCCTACGTGAGGATACGGTCGTGAAGTGTATTGTGTTGCAAAAACTAATCGTTTTGAAAAGCAGTGAAATGAGACAGAACACACCTTATTTACTGACTGAATTAAAAAGAGCATGTAAGATCTCAAAGAAAAACGTATTGGATGAGGGTGACAAGGAATTGAAATTTGACATTATAGTAGTCCATCCGAATCGGGTTATACCTTTCTTAATCGTATGCAGAATATATTTCTGTTTGTTCTAATTGTGGTTTTTATTTTTACCTATCCAACCAAAAGCATTCCTGTGTTTTTTGCATCTTAGAAAGGTAACGATTTATTGAAATATCGTAATAATTCTATACTTATATTTTTCATTTGGATATGATCTACTATACAGAAAAGTTTTAGCCGACAGTACACAAATGTTATATTTCTATAAATAGCAGTGTAATAAGAAGTTCATTATTCTCAAACGGTTACACTGAAAACAGATATGCTAGGTGATCGTGACAGTTAAATTAAACTGTTGTAGCCACACCAGTGTATTTAACTCTCTCTAACGCAACTCGTGCAGCTGTTTTGACGCTGTAATATAATGTGTTTATTGTTTGTTAGTACATTGTCTCTTTTACGACGTAATGAGATTTCTACTGTTATTTTGTTAAGTGTTTGAAAAATAAAAGTTAACGTGGCGGTAAGTTAACAGCACAAGGCATTGAACAAAAGTAAAAAAAATGTACACCGACATACCAGATTACTGCAAAAATACGTTTACCCTTTTTTTTTAAAGATAAATATCTCGCTCTTAAAGGGATGGGACTTAGTGACAATTCCTCTAATTATGTGTTTTTACAACAGCGAGCTATCACTCTCTTGTCACAGTATTTAAAATTAACTTAACAGTTGAAATGTTGTACCTGAACAAAACAATTGGAAATTAGTTACCATAATTTATTTGTGGGACATAACATTTTTACTGAAATATTTACTAAATGTTCATTTCCAACAAATATCTAGTTAATTTTGCACCATGTCTGTAAATTCACTAAACGTTACTTGCAGTACTTACAAAAAACTGGTGACAGCACAGTTCTGAAAAATATTAAAGAACGGAGAAGTTTATTTTTTTTCACACCAAACGTAATGTTTATTAACAGCGATTCCATTCGTTTTGGAATATTTTAACAACTTTAATGATTTTAAACATTATTCTTGTGGTGTGGGACTAAACATTTTTTTGATAACATAGTATAAAATTCTGTGTGAGATGAAACATTTAATTATTGTCAAAAAAGGACTAATGTTAGACAGTTTTGCAAAAGACATTTATGTTTCTAAATTTCCTGCCATTTAATTATGATTGATCAAAAATAGCAACTTGTTACTTTCACAGTTTTCAAAGAAATTAGGGTAGTGTCAACCGCTTTCAACGTGCGTGAGGTGTGTTAAATGTACAAATCCGTCACGTTATTATTGCTTTTAGTAAAACGATTTCGTAACCAAAACTTGTCTCTATCAAACAAGTAGATTCATAAATATTATAATTGTTCATATATTCTCAAACTTTGGAAGCGTCTGTAGCGCTTCCTATGTGACGTAGACAACATTGGTTACCTACTTCAAACATTCAATTTTTACCTCAGCGAACGCCTGTTAAAGTTTGTCGGTATTTTTTTTAGGTACAAGAGGTGTGTGTTAATATATGTTTATTTATTTAATTTTATATAAAATATATAAAATATATATGCATGTAAGACGTTCCACGTTAAGACAAACACCGACAAACTCCAGCAAATGATTCCTAGAAAAAAGTAACGCAACAAATATATAAGGGACTTTGTACGTAACTGTCACATTTTAGGCGTAATAGACCTTTAAAAATCAAATTTTTAAACTTTATTTTTCCCACAAACCGAAAACTGTTCGACGAAAAAACTGACAAAACTAAGAATATTACTTCTTGTTAATACGGCCGACAATCAAACACCAAACGCCAGTTGATGTCCTCTACCGTTAAATAAAAGTGGTGGCCACCCTTAAATAGTTTACAACTCTTTAAAATGTCAGGATAATTTAACATTTGAATGTGACCTATTAAGCAAGGTAGCCTGAGAAGTATAAAAAGTCCTCGTGTAGCGAATGTCTACGAGGCATAGTTTGCGTGAGAAAAGGCACGCAAAGAAATGGCGAGGTAATAGAGAGACTCGCTCACAGGCAACAGTGCTTAGATAAGTGTTTGTTTTATCCCGCCGCGCCGCACAGACAGTACTTGACTTTCACTGCAAACATCGTATGACGTACTTTAAATAGCTCTCACAACCGTGACCAACACTTTGTTCCTTTTGGTATTTGTGTTTTGAAAAATAAATAATAAGTGTGCAGGTGAAAAAATAAGACTATTGATTATCTTCTTTAAACTGTTCAATAAATCACTAGCACTACAGTTTACAATTTCATATCCGGGTCAGCACTTAAAATCTGAATTTCAAAAATCATCTACAGCAAGAAACATGTAATTACTAAGGATATATTCAATATTTTAGTTTAAATTTTCTTTACGAAAAATGGCATTTCTTTCATTAGTAATGTAAATATGTCTGACGTTACAGTAATCATATACTTAAGAATGTAAACGTTTGCTACTATATTATCTACCTCTAACGAAATCAGACACGTCATACTAAAATATTCAACTGTTTTTTTAATAGTTGATCCAGTAAGACACATCTAAAATTTACGATAATTAAACTTATGAGTACTTTAGGGTGTTCGTTATAATTTAATTGTATAGTCTGTAATCACGTCGTATTAACAGGCTACAGAATTACAATTTTTCAACAGCAATATTACTTGGTTGGACGAGGACGTTTATATTCAATTTATTATTTTGATCCGTTCCTTCATAAAGGCATTAAATATTGTTAACGGGCCAGTTACTAATAGGTAAATTCTATATAATCTCTGATAAATCTGAATATCACATAGGACACCTTGTACAATTTTTTCTGCCACTTCTAACCGACTTTGCTCGAAAAGTATTATGAACTCAAGTCAGCCAACCTCGCACACCATGTTGTTCAGCATGCTGAGTAGTGCCAACCTTTACTTAAATGATGGTTAACTTGGTTGGAACTGCACTGCACTTCAGGTATCACTATAATGGAGAACATACTACAATATAACGCCGGTTGTGACGTCACGTGGCGAGACTGCAGCCAACATTCTGCTAACTGCCTGTAGCAGTCGCGCTAAGTATTACAGAAAGTTATTGACACTTGCGCAGTACATCTCATAAATTATCCAACTGTACTAACGGGCCCATAACAACATCTGTAAATTTGTTTTCGCCTGAATGGAGGAAAAATGCTGAAACCAATGGTTACAAGCAAAACCACACTCACTCACTCCAAGATATATTATGTGTACATCCTCTGATCAAAAGAAATTCTTAGCGCATCCCAATTTCTGGAAATTCTCATTCGAAGACTTTCTTCGGCTTCACCGAGGCCTTTGTTTTTAAATATCTTGTCGAATTCGTTTATCAATGTTGACTTTTCAGTGGCATTGAGGCAAAACACAAAGCAACAATCATAACTGAGTCTTTATACTTCCTTTCATAAATACATGACTCACGCTCTGATCCCTTCAACCCAAGTTTCAGCAAAGTCTATGGTTAATCAGTTTATTTCAACATATTGATGCTTTTTTTCTAATTTACACAAAATTTCACTTTACTTCTGGCTTACAAAACCTTCCGAGTGTTCCATCTAAATTTCATCTCCTAACTTCCCATGAAAGAAAGCAGTTGCGACAACAATGTGATACGCTCTCAAATATAGATCCACCGCTAAAGAAAAAAAGGAGCCTAATTGTTTAATACCTTACAAGAGACACAAACATTCTATGGTAGTCCACACCATACTCTTGGGCTAATCCTCCAGCCAACAACCTGGTTTTGTACATTTGCAAATCGCTACTTGCTCCCCTTTTGATTTTAAATACTCATTTGTACTTCACTATGTTTTTGTCTCTTTGACGTTCCACAAATTTCCAAGTTACGTCCTCCTTTAATGAGTTATATTCTTCCTGCATGGCATGTTTCCATATTTCTTATTTTAAGCGCAATTGCGTCTCACTGAGTCATCAGCACTAATCCTTCTTGAACTCAGAGAACATGACGCTTACGTCAAATTGAATACACTGAATATAGTTTAGGTTTGGAAGATTCGCCATTGCAGATCTTCAAAGTAGAGCAATTAGTTTACTGCCACTAGACCATGTCTTAGGTTCTTCGACTTATGTCGCAGTCATACAGCTGCTGACCTGCTCCAAGGTGTCAACTTATATTTTCTAAACATACACGTAGCTACACATGATACCAAACCCCAAAACCACTGATGTTCAGAGACTATTGGTCTCATCCTCTTTTCATTAAGATCAAGATAACACGTCCATAATATGACTCCCAGTTTGTATAACACTTGTAACATATTTTACTGAACAATCAACATTAAAATATAGATAGTATCCAAATCTCTTATAATGTATTAGTTTGAGGACATACGCCATTTGCGTTGAATGACAAATACTAAAACTAAGAAGAAAAAACTAATATAAAACACAAACAAAAATAGAAAAAAAAAAGCAATCCCAGAGGAATTCTGTCAGTTTCATATTTCAAAATAATTGTTATATTAGACAGTAAAATATTCTAGAGATAGAATTTAGTCGAATATCGACACAACATCCGGACACAAAAGACAGACACAAACATAGAACCAGATTCCATACATGAAAAAAAAATGGAAATAGACAAAAAACAGTGAACAGTGGACAACAAACACAAGACAATATATAACACAACACAAGTTAAAACCAACAAAAAAATGCAACGTATCGTAAATTTGCGATCTATCCCCGTCTTCAGGCTGAGACACAGCTGGTTGAAACACCAAGATGCGAATGAAGTTCCCTAGAAAATTGGTTGTTACGTAATCTCAGTGACAAAGTGCGCCAAATTTGTTACGTAATCCAGTGCTTCACAGGCGACCAAAGCAAATAGGCATAACTTTATACGGAAGACTGTAGAGAACAAACAAATCGTTGTTCAGTGTTTGTTAACTGATAGGATGGTCTGAGATCCACGGAAAAACTGTTCCGGATCCCAAGAAGGTGTAATGTATTATGCTATTTTGAAGTTATTTTTTGCCAAGCGACTTTTGCCCTACCCCTGTGTAGTTACGTTTCCCCATAACTTTCGTGTTTTCACATAATTTGTACCCATTTTCTTAACAACGGTGTGACAATATACACCTTTTTAGCTATTAAATCAAATTACTCTTCTGAAAATATTTTTAACATATTTGAAATTAGAAAAATCACTAATCAAAAACGATCTCTTACAATAATACGTGTGTTTTCAAATTATTATTTTTAGTTAAAATTAATTTTGTGCAACCACAAGTATATATAATTAAATTTTCGGATAGTGAATATCATTTATCACACATAAATTTAAATGTATCAAATCTTAAATTCACTCCATTATTTACATGCATTGAAATATACATGTAATTTACTTCATTATTTGGTATTAAATCAATTCTATTTTCATCTAGACCGAGATTTCGTATAAATAAATGAGTACCATATCCCGATAAATTATGTATATAATGGGAACTAAATCGGGATTTTGATCAATTAATTTACAATTTGAATGCACTGCTTCTCTAAAACTTGCAGTTAAGTGATCGTGATCCATTACTGAATTTCTTACTATTTTACCTTCGTTAGTGGTGTATAATGATTCTTCACAAATTTGACAATTCGTTGCCACCAAATATTTATTTCGTTCTATATTAGTTAGTGGAATCACTGGTAGTACATTTTCATGTATTTTAAAGTATTTTTTGAGTCTTCAAATAACATTTTCACAAATGCTGTTGGTGCATCTATTCCTTCGTAATACACTGATGGTTTATAACCACAATTTTCATAGTTTGTATAATAACAGGAACTAATTAATTCGTGTTTTTGATAATTTTTGTATACGATTTGGATTACAAGTATTATCTTTTCAAAAAAATTCAAAATGCTACCTATATAACAAATGGAATTCTCAAACAATTTTGGTGCTTCCCAAATTTTAATGTATTGTTTCCTTCGTTTGGTAATTCTACTCTAACAGCATTGTGATTATTACAACCATTGTCATGTTTATTAAATTAATATTTACAGTAAAAATGTTGTGGGCATCTATCACATATATATTTCTGTCTAGAACTTTTTTAAAGATACGATCCAAAAAGTCGAGAAAGAATTTTTGTCCTATAATAATGGTCATTATCTTAACTTGCAATACATAATATATTATTGTGTTTCTTAGTTTTATATTTTGTAATTGTGGGTATATTCTATTTCTTCTTGATTTCCTTTTAATTTTATCCATATGCATTAATTGAAATATGAGATTTCTTTTTTTAAGTAGTCGAATTTTATTTAATTGCTTTGGAAATTCTAAATCACTAAGTACATTGTTAAATTCATATTAAAATCGTTTAAAATATTTAACTCTTTCAGGATTAATTTTTTAGTATTAATTGCTGATAAATTTGACTATATGAAACGTTTATGATTATTATATTTAACATTTATATATGCTTCTTTATCATTATTTTTTTTTGCGGAAAGTCAACATATGATACACTTTTTAATAGCTTACATTTGTTTATATTTAATTCCAGTTCAAAAAATTGATTTAGTCCCCAATTTGATCCTTTTGCTTCAAATTCTCTTAATTCATCTAAAATTTCATAATTATGTCCTTCATAATAATTATCTAAATAAGTTGTTTTCAATTAATTTTATTTTTAATTTTTAAAAGTATTTTTTTTTTTCATATTCTTCTTCTCTTAAATTCAGATGGAAAATGTAAATTTACTTTTTACGTTATTTTGTTCAAGTTGTTACCTTACTTTATTTATTACAAGTTGTTTTATACCATTAGGATATATTGTTGAATCTATTTCATCAAATTTACTTCTAATACCATAAGTCCTCGGGCTATTTTCAAAAGTAATTTCTTTTTCACATATCTCATAATCGTAATTTATTTCCCTGTCAATCTTTTTTTATCTCATTTGTTGTTTCTATGTATTTATTACTTTGTTAATGCTTTTTTGTTTGATTTATTGCAGTCTACTTCACAAATATCACATTTCACCACACATTTTGCACGTTCATTTTATTTATCTTTTGGTTAACTCTTTGAATTGTTTTCCGAATATTTTTGTGTCTGATAGTAAGTCCTTCATGACTTATACATTTTTATGACTTTTTATATATTTACGTTTCTATTCATTATTAGGTCCTATATTATTCACGTTTATTTAACAATTGCATTATTTTTGTGTTTCTATTATTGAAATGTTTTTCTTCGTAAGATGGTTTGTAATAATATTTACATTTCTCACATTTAATTTGTTTCTCTCATGCTTTCCTTCCTTATTTTAAAATATTATTTTACATATTTAAATACATTCCAAACATTGGGTACATCTAAAAAATTTGATGTATTGGATTGTTTTCTTTTATATCTTGGTATGATTTCAGGAGATTTGTTGTTGTCATTGGAGTTCGTTATAGTCACTATTTAATTAGATAAAATGTTTAGAAAAAAATAAAAATATGTATTTTAATTTTTTGTGAATTTTATTTTATAATTTACAATTTCAGTAAAAATTTTGATTGATAAAGGATGATTAATTATTTTTCAATTTTAAATAAAAAATTATGTAATTTACCTTTTTTTCGTCGATTAATAATTCCAAAATTTTTTGCCTTTTATTTTGTTGATTTTTCGGTAGTAGTTGAATATCAAACTGTGTAAATATTTAGATATTTTCGCATACTTTTTGAATGATGAATTTTGTTTTTAATAAAATCAATCACTGTCCTCGAACATACACACACACACACACACACACACACACACACACACACATATATATATATATATATATATATATATATATATATATATATATACATACAGTTAAAAGGGGGACCAATTAACCTTCATTCCGTCAACATCAACACAGTCATGGTGGTGTAGAGCAAACAAAACCAAAAAAAAATCTACTGCACTGAAAAAGTCCCTACTACAACTGTTTATTGTGCCACCCTTATCTTGGGTCCCTAGCACTCACCGATACTCAAAAGCTACAGTGCCATATTTCTGTGTATTGTGTCCACGGCACTCAACAGATCACTTCAACTCTCCGAATCACTCACTGGACTCGAACCAGCTACTACTGCCATCACCCCACCAAACAGTCAAAAAAACTCAGGTGCACCTAGAATCGTTACTGCACCTAACCTCAACCACACTACAGTTCCCGACTGTAAAATAACCTTTAATTAACTCAGGGCCACCATCTCAGGTTCCCTTAAACTCACACATTAAAAAAACGCATAATCCACCAATAGATCGTAAAATATTGCGAGACTTATTCCTCTCTTATCTCTCTCAGATACCATCATCATACAAACAAATAATTATTCGCCTAAAAAAAAAAAACTAAAATACTACATGACCCTTTTTCATTTTACCTAATATGGCCAATTATCCAAAACTGTCAAACACGAATAATATAATTTCTATCTCCACTGAGATGATAAAACAAAATTACGTTACTTCGCCGCGAAACAACAAACCATAAATTAAAAAATGAAACCGGAAGGATTACATTCACCTTTTTGCAGAAAAATCACCAGAGTAGATTGGCTGGCAAAATTCTTGGCAGCAACATACTAAACAAGGGACGTCCACTGCGCCGGTAAAAAACTTCAATCTTCTCTGCTGACCAGTGCTCACAAATCTTCCAACTTTCGCCCAAAAACGTCTCTCATAAACTGTAACACTCCATAGAACAACATTGACTCTCGGCACAAACACAAAAAAATTACAAGTGTGTGACAACAAACTTTCTCACTTTTTATCATTTACTTATGACCGTAATTATTTCTGGTAGCTAAATGCATTTTATAACAGCCTTGTTATCTTTTATAAACGCAGCAATTAAAAAACACTTTAATTCACAAAGTTGATAAAATCTCCCGGTAAAAGTAAACAAACTATACGGCGGCTGGCATTTGCAACTCCACTGCCACCTAGCGTCTAGAAAATCAACCAAACAATTGTTCCTTCAGCTGCCGCTACGTGCGCTACCGCCGCACACCGACGCCTTCTCTGACGCACGTAAAATGTAAACAAACCAACAAACCAGAACAAATAAAAACATTCAGGTGCGAACCAACTAATAACTACATTTTCATAAATTTAAAACAACTCTGAGTAACAGTTCGTTCACTTATTTGCCGGCCACAGGAGCTACAACACATAAATTTTAAAAAAATCCTCTACTCATCACTGTCACATTTTAAATATAATTACGTTTCCCAAACATGTCAAAAATTCAGCAAACAAAATTTTAAAACATTCTAACATTAATCACATACTTCATGCTATGAAAAACTATCTACAATTACGTCTCAAACTTCAAATAAAAATATATCATACCTACCGTCGCATACTATCCTGCATACCATAAGCGTACCACAAAAAATCTCAGCAACTATTGTAAAATTTTGGTACTCGTGCGACAAAATTACGTTAACACAACACAAATTACACACGTTGACTGACAAATGAACAAACTTAACTCCGTTTCGCTTACTTATGACAAATTTACCACTACGTTGCTACTCTCTATTCTATGAACCACTGACTAAGTTAAAGACCCCATGAACAATGCTGAAGATATTGTTTATGTCAAGTGGTGTATAATTTTTCAGACAAGTACGAACATAATGAATCATAAATTGACGCAGTATGTAAATCGCATTTATGCAAGGTATCGGAATAATAACAATGTTACACGAAATACTCTGCAAAATGATATGTGAACAATAATACAACTGTTAGTTACAGAAATGTCCACTCATGTTCACACTCTTATGTCGTACGTCTCAAACAATACAGTACCTCCGTTTCCAACAGTTCCTTCCTGGCCCTCTGTAGCAGCAATCGAACCTTTGTGTGCGTTTTACACGAAAACGATAGGTCCTAGACAGTTGCAACAAGAGGACATTTTTCGTCACACATGTCATATTACACAATACACCGTCTTAAATTGTTCACATATCCTGACGTTGACAAAGTTGTATGCAATTAGAAGGTAGCCACCCCCGCTATTTTCATAAGGGAGGAAGGTATCAACCAGACTTTGCTGCTGGTTTGAAGATCCCAATAGCATTAAGCAAATATTGTATTGTATTGTTATGTCGATTAGTTCACGGTTTTCAAATTTGATATTTGGGGGCTCATAACTCCTTTTATGTTACATTTAGGTGAATAGTGCATAACATGTTTTCGTCTTCTTTTTTTCGAGAGGAACACGCGTACGAAGCTTGTCCTCCTTTTTAAGAAACATCCTGTATATATACTACTTACAAGTGTTTCACTGGTGTTATCGCTCTATAGTTTAGCGGTAGTCCAGTAGTAATAGAAGCTGAATGTCTAAAGGCAATTTACTGTGTACTGTGGTTTAACCAGCCATCAGTTACTTCATCATATTACACTGAGTAAGCTTATGTTTTAGTTTTATTTTCAACAGATAATATCAACACTACGTAATTACACTACACACAGAGACAAATCAAACATATTGGAGCCCGCGTGTGTGGCTGTACAAGAGCATAAGTTCAATGGTTCTAATTTGACATACTATGAGAGAAATACCAACTAGAAGACAATCTGCTTAGTTGTAAGAAATTATTTTTCTAAGGCATATTAGACTGCTGTTAGAACATTCATTGCAATCTCGACATCACCTGGTAATGGCCGATAAAGATATGGCAGCTTCTCACACAAACGAGGTAAAAGAGGAGGCCGTGGCACGCTATACGGTTGAGAGCGACACCGCCTCGGTCATTTTTCAATGCACACTGCATTGGTCATCAATAATTCTGATCGTTTGGGTGATGGAACTGTCTAATCCCGTTGTTTACCTTTCGTGTTTTCTTCTGAGTTCGATATGAAATAATTCTGCACATATCGATAACTCATTGGGTTACTGGCTACCTAGAAAATACTAGGTTATAATGTGTGAGCCCATGTGTGAGCTACACTTTCACTTTATTCTTTATGTTTAGTACAAAGAAGAACACTAATTTCTGCATGCAGCAGACTTTTATGCCCCACTTAATTGTACATATACACATCACATTTCCCCAGCTGCATGTTAGAGATGTGACTAGTATGGTAGGATGGCAACTGACTTGTCGTGGCACCATAGTAGTACTGAGTGTGTGACTGAGTCAAGACATGATGTGGACGTGTACAATGTGCCACATACTGCACGAACTAAACCGTATTCATTGAACATAGTACTAATTGTGTAAAATCTGGAATGTATGTCACATAAGTAAGGCATAGAGGAATGTTCTGTAGAAAATATGTGAATCTACATATGTAACTGTGTTCTCTATTATTCTCTGGCCATAATGAACAGTACTTTTGTTGTGGCAACGAGTAGGTCGCTGAGATTGAAACGACCCGGCGACGAGTGCAAGTACAGTGACTATTTGCTGCTGTCGGAGTTCGGCTGGCGATCTCAAAGAGTACACAAGACAACAGATGATGGCATCCGCGCTGACCGCACACCATACCGGAGTGTTAGCAGGTTTGCATCTACACCCCAGCAGACGAGAAGATGCATGTGACCTGCATCAACGAACAGCTAAGCAATGTACAGGTATACTTCACGAATTGTGGGGAAATATTAGTTATAATCTAAAAGGGATCAACTTTAAAAGAGACTGTTCCGAACCATTTATTTATTCATCATTCATATTTATTTATAGTCTATGTCTAGGTTAATATTATTAAGAAAGACTTCAGGAGATATATTTCCTATGTAATTTCTAATTTTAAATCACACACTTGTCGCTATTTTAAATTCATTGTGCAGTAGTTTGTTTCGATGTACGCCATAATTCTATTTAATAAAATGTTTCCTACATCGGGCCTGGATGATCTGTAACATGTAGTTTTGTACCAGTGACAGATTAATGATAATGTTGGAAGGCCTGCTTTACTTTTAGTTTGTCTTTGGCTGCAGACAAACCTGTGTCTGATGTTGAGTTCTGTCAATTTATTCTATGCACCATAAAAATTTCCTGTTATGCAAGATAACTTGTAAAGATGTCTGATTTATGTTAAGTATAAAACAGTAAGTTTGTTCTCTGCATGGCACGGGCAGCACACTGGCCATATCTAGGCGACTATCGATAGGCGCAGTGTCTTTGCACAATCAATTTGAGGGGAGAAGCTTGCGGTTTACAATTAATGATAGCTGTTCATAATGTAGATTCCCGAACAGAGAAGGAAAGGAAAATATTTTTGCTAGCCGCCAATGGGGAAGGACGTGTCGGATGACGCAGCTGCTAGTGAGGGACCAAGTCGAAGATCGACGATGCCAAATCTACCAGAAGGAAGTACGTTGGTATTGCTATCCTGGTTGATTTTTCTGTAGTTTCGCCCCTGCGAGCCCACTGTCGAAGGAAAATTTGAAACTTCAGTAAGGTAGAGGCCATTTTCCCCAACCTGAGTAGAATGCAGGCTCTTCAAACATCTTACGTTCAGATTGAGATAAGAGACAACAAGAGTTTCATGCTACGGTATAATTAACTTCATGAATTTACATAAATGTTCGCTGTACTGAACTTAACCAATGAAAAACCCCTAATTGAGCAAATCAGACTACAATAATTTTTAACCTAGGAACAACATTTGCATTTCAGAAAGAGTCGTTAAAAAAACTAACAATTCTCAGGCTACGATCTTAACATGTCTATTCCAGCCGAGCCAAATACGAGCGACGTTACTACAGTGATTCTTCGTCTGCTTGGTTGTGTTGCCTACTATGATAATTACGATAGAAGTTTCTAAGCAAATAATGGAATTTCTAGACATTTTATTATTAAGTTTCTAGTCAGATGTTTCTTATATATTTTTTTCCTGTAAACTGATACTCAATTTACTATATTATTTTAGTGAGGAAATACAGATAGTTATCAATTTGGTGTCTCGCTGGTGTTATTTATCTGTATTTAAGTGGTAGTCCAGTATTAATAAAAGCAGTTGTTCCAAAGGTAATTTTCCATACACCGGTACTGTGGAATAACCGGCAATCAGTTACTTAATCATATTACACAAAGTAAGCTGACGTGTATTTTTACTTTTACTACTTAAACGCAACAGTAAATATCAACACTATATTTAGAATAAAATATTGCATTATAAAACAATTTGCTGGAGACGTTTTTACAATTATTACTGTTTTTTTTCTTTCATTTTAAGTGTACATTCAATTCTGTGTGTACTCGCGTACTGTCACATACAGTATAACTTCATAGGTCATCTAAACTGGAGTCCTGGGCCGATGCAGGCACTAGCTTCTTGTGCATTGTCAGTTCATGGAAATAAGGATTTGAAACTAACATTAAAAAACAAGCCGAAATTTGGTAGGGATTTTCGTAATACCATTCTATATATTAAAAGTCCCAAAGTTACTACTTGGGGAAAAACTGTTATCTTGGATAAACTACCTACAGCTTGCATTTTTTTTTATTTTAGTATTGTGCTTCAGCTTGTCGGACCGATTCCTACCGAGTAAATTCAAAAGTATAATAAACACGTAGGTGTGTTTAAGTGGTCTACTTATATGGTTGATTTGTTAATGTTTTTGGTTTCCTTTAGATAATAGAGACCGTGATGTTAAATCTATGCAAGGAACGGAAGAGTGGGAGATATATTGTTGACAATTGAGGGGTCGAATAATTTTGTTAATTTAATGATGCAACAAATGATGGTTTGACTCCTTTAGTTTGTGCCATTGACAGTGCCTTAGTTCATGTGAATTGTAGAAAATTTGTGACAGGCACATATGGTCGCCACCCCGATTTAGTATATTCAATAGTCATCAGCGTCAACCATCATAAATTAATGTGCAATAATAACTATGTCTTGCGACCATTCATTCTCCTCGTCATTGTATCACGATCACATTGCAATAGTTATCATCGAAATACCATTACTACACCAAGTTTTATGTTAAAAATAAGAAATTATATATATTTTGTCCTTGTGAAGACGAGGGAGAGACGAGCAGGTGCATAGTGTGTCTTGGGGCCTCACCCCACCCCCGCTCGAACCACCTCCCTAGCTGGTCACGAGGGGAGGAGTCCAGCCAATGGCTTTGCTAGTTGTTACAGTGTAATAGATATGTAGTAATTAAGAGATCAATAATGTGAACAAGTAAGTGAACCATTTTATGTAAATGAATGTAAATAGTGACAAGAAATTAAGCAATGATTTAATAAATACGGTTCTGGCCGGAATTGTTGTCCTCGAGAGGCGGGGCCATCGGGTGTAAGCTGACTCCTGA
>PNEQ01008613.1:13211-32309 GCA_003012365.1 Medauroidea extradentata | reverse complement strand
AATGATACAACACAATGTAGCTCCTAATGTGTCTCTCCGAGTTAAAATAATACACAATGAAACCATTAACACCATCATAAAACTCTCATTTAACATTCATTAAGGTCAAGCTCTCACAAAATTAGTTTTCATTTTCATTTCGATTTCGTGAAATAAAGTGACATATTTTTCATATTCGTTTCGCTAAACAAAAAGCCACATTCGCACAACCCTAATTTCCCTAATCCAAAATTCGGAGGCATTTTTTTATTTTCATGTACATGGAAGGAAGTAGCCAAAAAACACAACTCCAGCCAAGCTTGTGAAAAGTTACAAGTAGGCAAAATATATCTTCAATGTCAATATTTTGTAGCAACTTGCACTACAACTGGTTATAAATTCTACGTTGAGTTTCCAGCCTGTCACAGCAAAGTCTTTGGCTAGAATGTAAAATTATGTTATTTCCTGTTAGCATACTGCCCATATGAAATGGGAAGGATAACCGGAAGTGGGATGAGGAGTTTGTGTTACTGTTTAGTTGGCAGTAAGAGATAAGATTCCAGGGTAGCAGCAGCAGGCAACTACACGACTCACAAATACTCTATTCTTTCTTACAAAAATAAATACGCCCAAGTCTCAATTGCATAACTTATGCCACTATTAATTCTTGCCAAAGCAAGACTGACTGACTGACAGCTTTCGTGACAAAGTTAGGCCATCAGAAAAGAACCACTTTGTAATATGAGTGAGCAGATAACTGCATGTATGACGTCGCATGCCACGCATCACTGGCCAGGCCGCCAACAGTGTGTATCTTTTCAAGTCGTCTAACACGCTGCCTCGTTCACATATGTGTGAAAATCTAAAAAAACTTTGCATCTTTACATATTAAATGCAGAATGTGGGCATCATTCACAACTTTTTGTTGCATACAACTTGAAATATTTTAATTGTACTGCAACATCTCGCTGTTTTTATGAGAGACCTATTTTCAAACACTTACGTAAATACGTATATTATGACACATGAATGTATTGTTTATTACAGATTTTAGTCGTCAAATGTAGAGCAGCTGGTTAAAATAACAACGCTGAAAAGTTGGTTAATAGTTGGACTAGTTTCCCACCCTGTCATTTCACTGTTCGTCAGTGATAAATTCACGTGGTGGCACGTCTGTGTACGTGCTGCCGGCCGACCAACTCGATGCATTTTGCTGTAGGCCGTAGGCGGCTTGTCTGATAGCTCAATATGAGTCATTTTTATTTATGTTGCACTTTTCAGGAACGCAACCCCGATATAAACAGATAAACATCATTGTGGGCTGTAAGGTAATGAAAGAGATTACATAAACCAATAATAAACTCTATAATTCATTGAATACAAGAGTCAAATGGTTTTATGTCTATATCCAAACTAAAACTATGTAACCAACTCTTTGATTGTATTCTGTTTAAGACCATGGGAATAGAACGTTAGAAGCATGTTAAACACTTCTTTGTTGAAACCTCGAAGCACTGGTTTCGCAGACTCATAGCCACAAAACTCAAAAAGTGCTTTCCGTGGCACAGACCAGAAAATATTCCGCCGGCTACTAGAACTGTCCAGGTTTAGGGTATTCAGTTGAAGTGCACAAAAATGAAACAATCGTCCATCAGTATGGCAGCACTGTAGCACCACTGGTTCAGGTAGATCTTGTATGTCAACCTGGAAACAAACGCACACATTGATTCCAGCCAAATACATTACATGAAAGAGCATACAAATATAAAACATGTACCGAAACAAATATGAAAATTCAATAGTGTTTTTGTTTTCATTGTATCCATACAATAGTCTGCAAAGTTAGACAAATTACAGTTGTGCACTCTGGCATGAGCGGTTCTCTTTTGGAATACTCACCTAACTCTCTACTTTCGCACGTGGAGTGGTCTACTACACTACGAATACAGGTCAAGATTTTAGAATGTGTATTTAAAAACCCCAAAACCAAACATTTTTCTCTGTATCACATCAAAAAACTTATTTAAATGTCTCACATCATGTTCAGCAAACAAGCTCTGAAGTGTTTTGGACGTGGGCGAAGGAAAATATTTCTGCTGTGAAAGATGTGTGCAGGCTTCCAAGGCCTATAATCCATCTTTATCAGAAATTGCAAAAATTGCTGCTGGGACAGGAACACATTTTAAAAGTTGTAACAGACCTTGCAACCAAAGTTGACACCTTATGTAATGACAGTTCAGTCCTTAAATTATTAATGAAAGATAAAGCTAAAGAACTCTTGGAACTAAGAAATGCCTTATATCTCTCTAGTCAACAGGAATAATTCTGTGGAAAGCCTCCAGTTTCCTACCGTCAGACCACAAAAAACCAAAAAACCACCAGATGACCAGCACCTCAACAGGAATCAAAGCAACAGTTCAACAATTAAAGTAGTGACAGCAGCTTCAAGACAGCACAAGCCACCTGCAAATAAGTACACAATCCCAGCTCCTACTTGCATTACAACCTTTCACAATAAACATCAAGATGACTCAGCAGGTGACAACAGACCCTTCAAGAGCCACAAGCTCTACTGCCCTCTAAGTAGCTAATAAACTTGTCCCGCCTAGAATAAAAGCCATTTTTGTAACCAAATTTGACCCAGAAGTTACTGAAAACAAAATTTGTGACTATATACACAGGGAAGATAACATTAGCTATGTAAAAGTACCAAAGCCTAAAAACCAATTTCGACAGCTACGCCTCTTTTCATGTGGCAGTAGTAGAAAGAGAGATTGATGAACCCCATTTTCTTGCCTGAAGGGATTTTGATTAATCAATTCAGGAGCCCTCTCAAGAGCACACAGTTTTATGAACCTCCAAATTCTCTAAATTCCCCGACTCAACACCAGCATGTCTCTCTCAGTCCCCAGTATCACGTAGTGGTTCAGTGGTGACGGAACCCTTAACTTGTTAATGAGTAGTGCATGTAATACAAAGGACTCAATTAATGTCAAGGAACTAATTTACTGTCAGAATGTACATGGTCTCAGGACAAAAGCCATCACCTTACATGAGAAAATGATCTGCAATTCATATCCTACAATTTGTTCAGCAGAAACGTAGCTTGAAGACAACATAAATTCTCATAACTTTTTTTATACTTAAAGTTTTTTATAAACGAGACAGAAAAGTGTAACCAACAAAAATAAAGGGGGAGGAGTGTTGATAGTTATTCATTCAAAATATATACTAATAGCCATTAGATATTACCACCTTGAGAGGCCACTGGATACTATATAAATGCAAGAATCAGAAGACACTCGTGGATTCTATATACTGTACCTACCCTCAGATACCACATGCCTTACATTTTCACTGATAACTTAAATTCCTAAGCAATAAACTTTCACAATTCCTAGGTATCACTGTAATTACAGACAATTTTAATGTCCCAAGCATAAACTGGACGGATCACCACTCCCAGGATATCTTGAAGAATTCCATAAACACTAAAAAAGCACCTTCTCCTCTTAATTTTGCAGCTAAATTTACCTTACAGCAGTTTAAATTTCTAATGCCCTCACAAAATCTGCTAGACCTCTGCTTCTCCAATCGAAAATATCTGGCCGTTCATTTTCCTACAGAGAGGTCAGTATCTGAAGATTACATCATACAGCCTTAACAATCATCAGCAAAGTATCTGTGTTTCCTTCTTCCCAAAGAGTCTTCCCCGAACAAATATACAGCAAAGGTGACTGCCTACCATTATACAATACTTGAAGACAAATTGGCACAAATCATTTCTGTACAAGGATATTGACAATAAAGTTTATTATCTTACCAACGAGATGAAAGAAGTTATAGTGAAGTGTTTCTCAACCTATAAATGCACATTCACAACCTATCCGAGATGTTCTCCATATGACTTATTTTTATTCTAAAGCAAATAAGAATATCACAATCTCTTCAAAATGACTCATAGATCTAATTGTTATTTCTTATTTTCCTACTACAGAAAAGAAGCTAAAAGAGTCATGAAATAAGATTTAAAAAAATATTTTGGTGATGATAACGTCAGCATTAAGAGTTAGTGGACGCTAGCTTCTTTTAACGTTCGAGGCATGGAAACGGGAAAGGTGATAAGTCGAATATAACACGTCCGTCAAACACCTCATCGCCTCTAGGCGCGGAGTACTAAACTAGCACGCAGTGTTTTCGTAGAAACTGTTTTCCAACGGGACTTCAAGCGATGGCCCTATTATTTTACTTGTGGAAAGTGTGAGGTAAAGTACAATGCAGGTTTCTATGATTTAGTTTTCCAATTATGGTTGATATTTCCTCAGCCACAGTAACGTGGAAAGGTCATTTTTAGCACTTTTGACAGCACTTTTAAAATTATAGCGACACAATTTGAAGTGTGACTTCTTTTTGTAGATAAATGCACTGGAAAAATTTTTAATAGTTATACAAGAAAAAATACTTTCCATAACACGCTACAACACGTCTTGCGGCAGGTCCACTAACTCTTAAGAAATTCCTATTAAATCCTGGCACTATGTTAATCTCAAACGGAGGGCCAAAATAATGACATCTATTTCAATTTCAACAACATACAGCTCACTGACGCAATTCAAGTTGCTGTTTCACTGATAAATTCGCTTCTGTTTTCACTGCCCCGCACACCACTTATATCATCCAAGACACTGCCTCACCCAGCTTGGTAATTAGCCTCAGTATGGTCCTTTGGAAGATTAAACAATTAAAACCCTCCCTATCGAAGAGCCCTGACGAGATGCCAAATTACATAGTTCAAGGTTGTTCAAATATTCTCCCCCCCCCCCCTCACTGCTGGTTTCGTTATCAAACACATATAATGCCTGTCATAAAGTAACTCCTTTTCAGCCCTCTCTGGAAAATGGCTACCTTATTCGCAAAAAGTGAATAAATCCATTTGTGACAACTACAGACATAATTTTCTACTGTGTACCTTCTGTAAGTGTTTTAAAAAAATGTATATACTGTAATATCATTTTTCACACAATAATCTTATTAACTTAACATGGATTTGTCTCACAAAAAAAAAAAATAAGTACAGTAACACTACAGGCCTGATGTATATCAGCCTACTTAAAAAAGGAATTTTTTTTACGAATTGTTATGTATTTCAGTTTCGAAGGTAACAGTGTACTGCAGGAAGGAATCTCGTATTTTTATTTTACACATGCATGCACATGTGTACACACACACACAGAATACAAAAATTTAAATTTTGAATTAGGGAATTATAAACTGTATACTTATAGCCACAAGGTTGAAGGGCGATTGCAGCATAGCTCTGTTTGAACAAGGGTATCCAATCTATGCCCTACTTGGTCGGGGTAGAAATGTCAAATTCTTTTGCATATTTTTTTCTTCTTTATCTTCTGCAGTATTAGGAAACATTTTGGAGCCTCGTAAATCATTGACTGACACTGCAGTTGTGTGATAGTATTGGTGAATGGTTGAGAATATCTGAGTGCCGAATTTTGACTAGACTTATCCTCGCCAACACACTTGTGAGAAATTTTTGGTCAGCGCTTAACATCCAAGTCTTTAGCACTGGCGAGGGTGACATGAGGTGAGTATTGAACAGTGCCGGAATGAAAGGGCGGGGGAAATGGGAGATCCCCCCAGAAAACCTGCCTAGCAGCAGCAACGTCCGGCACAATTCCTATATGCAAAAATCCAGGAACCGATCTCGCTGAGAATCGAACCCGGATTGTCTTGGTGGGAGGCGAATGGCTGACCATTCGGCCAATGAGATTGTGATTGGAAGAAAAATTCATAATTTTTTTGTGTATGAGTGATAGTAAAATATCAGAGATAAAAAACTGAAACCGAAATAATTTTTTTATTTCAATAAGTAAATCGTTCAGTGTCCACTGAGCAATACTAAATACCAACACAGCTAGTTGTGGCAAATAGACGAATTCAAGTCGTTGACATCTAACAGAATTGCTGTTCAGTTCACCATAACAGACCTGGCTCGCAAGGGCGTGGCTGAATGGTCTGTTACTACACAGCTTCAGTCATGAAGCCAGAGTTATTTAGTGAGAGAGATAACAATTAACATCAACGTGACAGTACTTATTTTATTAGAATTCTACAATCCCATATACAATCACCTCTACGGGCCAAGCTGATGCAATATACTGTACATTGACTTTTCCAGTGCCATTGACAAAGTAAACCACAAACCCTTAATAAGCCAACTTCAAGCAGCAGGCATTTATGACTGTCTAGTTAACCTACTAAAAAATTATCATTCCAAGAGAAGCTTTAAGGTTAAAATACATGCCATTTTCTCAATTAACAAGCCTATTTGCTCAGGTGTACCTCAGGATACAGTATTTTCACTGATTATATCACTGACTAGAGTGGTAAGACACACTAATACAGCTCTTTTTGCAGATCATTTAAAGACGAGTAGTTCTATCTCCACCCTTGAAGACTGCATTCTATTTCAAACTTATATAAATGCAATTATGTACTAAATAGAGTTAGAATAATGATATGACCCTTGATCCAATTAGCACCCAGTTCATAAGAACCACCAGGAAATATATACTGTACCTATCAAATTTTAATTACCTTCTTTTGAATCAACCGTTCAAGGACCTTGGTAGTATATTTTATGAGAAATTTTTTCCAGTACTACAATGGCCCCCTGAAAAACTTGGACTTATAAAATACATATTTTGCCACAAATTCTGACTGAAGAGTTTTGCCTTTATTACCCTCTAATTATGTCTAAATTGGAGCATGGTCTATCATCTACAATTGTATTTCCTCCTCTGACAGTCTGAAATTGGAACACATTCAGGCCAAATATATACAGTATTTCACATATAAAAGATGAATTCAATATTGATTTGGTTACCAACAAACTGGAAGTTAGAAAATGCAATTTAGATAGTATTATTCACCACAAAATTTTGACTAACCGGTACTTGCCCATCTTGTTTTGAAAAGTCAGGCCTTAAAATACAGTCACATGGAGCCAAGCCAAAAGGTATTTGTACAGTAGTTAATTTAGACAATGACAATAACATATTACATTTCACTACCTTTTTGATTTTACCAAAATAATCTATAAAAAAAATTATACATAGACATGGTTCACAATTGATTTTTTGCTAGCACTAGTTACTTAAACTTTGATTTTATTTGTTTATTTGTACTGTAGTTGTATATTTGACTTGTATGTTTTTTTCTGTGATGTTCTTTTCTTACATATTATAGTTTTGCCTGTATCTTTGATATTGGTTTTTGTACCTACACAAATAGACTCAAGTGACTGCCCCCTTAGAAAGAGCCTGTATAGCTGGATATCTGTGCCATGATCCCTTCACAGGGAGCAGCGTTCTCATGCAGCCAGTGACATTTTCCCATAAGAAAGGATATTCTTTTCATTTTTATTTGTACACTGCTTTTATAATGTTTTTTTTTCTGTATGTCCTGTTATATTGTTGTTTTGTGTATTTAAGTACTGGATGTAACATGCAAGACCTTTGCTGTCGCTGCCTACGTTAAATTTTATTTCAAATAAATAAATGAATAAAGTAAGCCAGAAAAAAATGTATGTTTATTGCTTCGCCACCAAATGGCTGAATCCAATCAATCAATCAACAAGTACAATTAAGCACACTGGCCGTCAGCCTAAGTATATCTTAGTATAACCAATTTAAGAAAGCGAAGGTAAGACTAAAATACATGTTTCTCTGTAATTATTTGTAAATTGTTGCGACTTCAGTCTAATTATTATTGTTCGAAAATAAATAGAAAGTGTTACTTATTCTACAGCCATTGTACCCATCTGTTTATTTCATGCATGCATAGAGATGGTACAACATGATACACATTTGTTTGCATGTTTATTCATCCAAATACCTTTCCCAGCATCCCTTTTAGTTCACTGCTCATTTGTTCATATTGTCACGTCCATAAAATTTTAAGTTAGGTTTTAATTTTTTTTTTGTTCGGATCCGTTTTGGTTTTAGTGGAGCCGAGAACCCATTTGTGGTAAAGCTTAATTTTTGTTAACATGCGATCATCTGTTTTCTCACATAGGACAAATCGGGCCTTGGCGCACATGTGCACCCGGTAGTGTGCCGTATCAAATACGACAACTTAAATAATATGCATATTAAATTTTTTTATTTATGTTTCCAAAATTCAGGCAAATATTTTTTTTTGCATTATTATTAACTTGTTTAGTTTATATTACTGTTATTGAGTAATTTTAATTTGTTAATGATATTTCAGAAAGTTCACTTTCAGTTACAGCTATTATTTCATGTTACATTCTCGAGCCGACCCTGGTCGCACTACAGTGTTTTTTCTTAGCAGGACAGTAGCTGCTGAGCTTTACATTCCTCTGTCAGTTGTTCTGTCGTACCTCTGTCTTCATGCCATGTGCTGCTGCCATTGCAGTGCGTGATTTCTGTATTTCACATTGTGATTTTGATGCAGTTTAGCGGTTCTGATCACGTGATTATCGCATGTTACTGTGCTTCAATGCGCACTTTGCTGATGTTGGTACTGTTGCTAACCATTTTCGATGTTCTTTTGTTCAACATTCCTGCAGCTTCTTCGGTTGCTTTTCTTAACTTTTTGCCGTCAACCACCGCATCGTCAAGATGAGTGTGTTTGGTGTTCCTGCCTTTTTGGCAGATCTTGGCACTTAAGTTGCAATGATTTATCTTTCTACATAATGTAGCTAATCAATATGTTGTAAAGTAGTAAACCTGTAGTGCTACATTTTTTATCTTTTATTGTGGTTGTTTCGTCTGTAATTTCAAGAGATTATCTTTGCTCTCGTCTGGCGAGTAATTTTCCTATGAGAGGTGTTATGTTCTATTTAAATTTTCATTTCCTATAATTTTCTTTTGATAATTTCTGTGTAGTGAGGGTTCGCATCCCGGCCGATTCACATCTTGGCATATTTGCGTGATGGCCTATTCACGTCCTGGCCAATTCTCATCTTGGACTATTTAGTCTCTACTACAAACGTCCAGTCATTCTGGCCTATTTTGGGGCCTTTTCGCTTTCTTTGTTTTGCCGCTGTAACTGGGAAATATGAAGTCATCCTAGCGTGCTGTACTCTTCTACTGCGGAACTTTGAACAAATAAGCCGCAGCTAAATTTCTTTTTATTTATAAATTAACAGCTGTCACGGATGCATCCAATTTAACTAAAAGTTTGCTTTTATTATTTTTTATGTCACTGATTCGAATGTACGTTATTTATTTAGCCTATAGAATGGGCATATATTGTTTCGATAATTTAATTGTGAATTTACGAAAAACAATAATTGTATAATCAATTCACTATTTTCATTTAACTTTGCCTGCAAGATATGGGCTTTAATATTTTCAGTACAATTGCAGTAGCCTACTAATGGACTATTCATCAATGTTAATATTTTGTAAATTTTATTTTAAAAATAATATTACAATGAAAATTAAACAATAATTTTGAGCAACCTCAAATTTTAGAGTTCTCATTTAATATATTTTCCTCTGGTGTATTTTGTTGATTATGGCGAGCGAGCCTTTATATTTATCAAAATAATTTTATTTCTTTGCCCATTGCGTACGGTAGCCCAGCATTTATTTAATCAGGCATTGTTTCCACTTTGTTAATGTTTGTTTACAACAGCTTCCTCTGGTTTTTCGTGTGTTTGTTAATGTGCCACCTTCTGTTCTCTTCATGTTTTTATTGGTGGGCATATATTAATGTTTATTTCCAGGGACTGTTGTTTTTGCTTTACGATTAATGGTTACTTAAAATAATTCATTAATCTACCATATGCATACGGCACAACAGTAATTAAAAACATCAGAAATTTTAACTCACGTCCACCGCTTATCGTCCATTGAGTGGTAGATTGCGCTGAGGTTAGGCTGTTATTCACGAGCCACGTGCATTGTGTTTGTATACATAAATGCACGTACCATGTAAGCTGGTATGTCGTAAGAACTGAGCTTAGCAGGTAACAGCTGTGCGCGAGCGGTGACAGTCTACTGTTTTCGACCCCCTCCTCCACCTTGAGTTTTGATTCCATGCGCTCCGTAGCCCAACAGCGTCCAATCAGGTCATCTTAAAATTGGGCGAACCTCATGTCACTGTTCCTCTTATTTCTGTGCAATCCCCTCGCATATGAAGTACAGGACCATGCCATTCACAAGGCACACATGGGACTCAGCCAATCACCATGCACATGGCAAGACATGCTTCCATGCCCATCACAGTTTAACGGCATGCAAGTGGTGCATCCGTGACTCACTTCGTCCACCAGAAGTCAGACATCTGTCCCTTTCCAGCTAATTCCTGACTGACCTATCTCCCATGAAATAGTGACATGAGTCGGGACAAATGAAGAAGGAAAGGTTTGAAACAGTTTGTCATGCTAATGTCATGAAAGACACCAGTCCAGACTACCCCGTTTATTTCCGGGGCAGACACAAATGCCCTCCTCGCTGAACCACCAGAACTGAACGCCAGTGCGATGAGAAACATAGTGTATGGCTGGTATTGCCTACATGCCAGGCTTTTTCACACTTCTGCTGATATCACAATGTCTGTTTGTAAAGGAAACTGTTATGTGCTAGCACTGGCATCAAGAGTACCATTTTTTGTTCAGTACAACATAACTGGGCACAACATTTCCATCAAATGGATGTATCACACGAAGGCGAAAAAGTTGTACGCAATTGAGAAGGTGGTCACCTCTTTTCTTTGCATGTTGGCAAGTGATTTTAATGCTGATTTTTGGTATGGTTTAGCTCCTGATAATAAATAATTGTCAAAATATTGTCGCTTACTAACATCCTCCCTTTATTGTACCTCAGGACCAACAGTAACATAAGTTAACACTACAGTATTGGAATTACCGTACTTAGTAACCATGGTTCAAGTTATCATATGTTGGTAAAATTCACTGACATAGGAAAAAATTCCTCAACTGAAAAATTCATTACATTCATTATGAAATAAAAAACTACCGTAAATTTAAAATTAAAAATTAGTGTTTTTTATTTGACTAAACCATAATCAACTGGTTCCATATTAGTAATGATAGTTCAACCCTTACCCCATAGAGTCGTCTTGCACGAGCTGCAGCCACTGCAAAAGTATTGAGAAGTGACCGGCCCAACCACTGAGTCTCTGTTACTGGTGTTTCATGTAAGTTTCTTACTTCAGTTACATTGCCATGCAGCACAAGTGTATGTGGATACAACCTGTCACCTGCAGCTGCAATCATCACACACATCAACTCGTGAGAAAATTCATTACACATAATGCTGAGAAGAGAACAGCCGTGCACTTAAAAAAGGGCAACATATAAATTCAAAGCACTAAAATTTTGTGCACTACAAAATAAACAAAATCTCTACAAATAATAAAATAACAGAACCACACATCTTATTAAAATGAAAATAACATAATAAAAATTGTATGCCATAGTTACAGTATGTACTACAATTACAACTCAAGCATACTCAAATTAAGACATTCATATAGGGGACTTTTAATACCGGTTGAAGCATAGAACTCTGCTAATGGAATGGATCCTTGCAAGGCGGCTATAGGTCAGCACACATTCCAGTGAAGTGGACTTATATCTTATTGCAGAGACGTGTAATTAGAGACATTTATGAACAACTTTACACAAGGACACGGACTAAGAAAGAAATCATATTTAATACTACCCACCATCTCTTATGATTCTCAACAGTAAGGAGTCATAACAGCGAAGTTCTACCGAATCTTTATTGTAATACAAGTGAACTATTAACATCATACATAACAACAAAATATGTGTAAAGCAATACAAAATAACTTTTGTATTTCTGCGAACATACCTTATGACGTAGTTACCTCAAACTAACAGATAACAGCACACTACTTTTAACTGGTATCAGAATTATGTTCCTAACAAAATAAATGTTTCTCTGTGAGAAATGCAATTAGTATTTGTACTGCCAGAAACTAAAAGTATATGTAATGACTAAAACAAAAATACCAGTTTGAAAAAAACACAGGACGTTACTGAACAACATTGGCAAACTCCAGCAGGCGATTTCTTATGAAAAAACAAGCACTAATTATATTCTGCATTTTTTGCCTAAACTTAATATAAGGGAGTTATGAGTCTTTCAATATCAAAATTTATAACTATATTTCCCTAAAATATCAGAAACGCAATGACATAAAAAACAATATTTTCAGCATTGCTTAATGCTGTTGGGACCTTTAAATCAACAGCAAATACAACTTGATACCTTCCACCCTTATGAAAATAATAGGAGTGGCTAACCTCTAATTGCATATAACTTTATTGCCATCAGCATTTTCGATCATTTGAAGATGGTTTATTGAGAAACGAGACCTGTGTAACAAATAAGATCCTCTTGTTGCAACTGTCTAGGACATACCGTTTGTGCTCAAACACACTTGAATAAATCGCGCAGACATACAGAGCATAGATCATGGGTAATCGTACGAACATCCATGTGATGTGCTCAGCGTACAGACTATGGTGGACATTCACTGTAAACAAGTACAGTGAACCCTTGATAACTCGGACCTCGATGTCCCGGACTTCGGATAACTCGGACAGAATTTTAAAAAAAATTTAATAATTTTTAATTAATTATTTCTTGGTTAAAAGACATAAAAAATAATTTCTGCTGGATTTAAATTCATCACATTATATTCTAGAACAGTATTAAACTTTATAACGTAGTCGTCCATCGCTACTTAGCCTTTAATAATCCCACAGTAAATATCTGGCAAGTTCCGTGTGGTAAAATGTTGCTAGCGAGGCGCGCGAAGCGCGAGTAAATATGCAACGCAGCAGGCCAACCTCTCACTTCTTTATCTTTCCTCCCTCTTCGCCCAGCAATCCAGGCACGCACTTGTGTCGTAAACAAACATTTCAGTGTGGTGCTTGTGAAATGACGGTAACTACGGGTTACAATGACACATAAACGGAAAATTACTTTGTTCTGGTATGTGCAATGAATACAGGGTTGCAAAACAAATTGTCCCGGACATTAAAAAAAAAAAGAAAAAATCATTGCTTTGCACTGCGATGTAGAAAAATTGGTGACAGGGTTTTTACGCCCCTTTAACGACGACGTTTTCAAGAGCCGATGTGGGTGGTGAAAGAACAACACAACATCCATGCCCAAGCCGGACACGATGAGTCACGCTCGCTGGTTGATGATGCACTGTTGATAACGTAACGGCATCTGGAGAGTTGTAACGTTTTAAGCGTTAATTGGATTTGTTTATAAACTACTTCACTGGAAATAAAAGTGTACATGTAATGTACCGTAAAATGTAAACATCTTATGTGGGATAATTTTAAACGATTTTCATTGAGTGACACACATGAATGGATTAACAAGATTATGTAGTCTTAATTTTTCCATGTTTACTATACACCGACAAAATCTTTTTCTTTATTTTAGAAGAAATAGTCACATTATGAACAAGTAAATATAGAAAAAAAATTTTACATTTGTTATATTCTACACCAACAAAATTTAGAAGGTAATTTTTTTGAAAACCCCCTATAATGGCCGCACTCCATTTTTTGGGCCTAAAATTTGGTCAAAAATATGCGGCGAATACGCGAGTAAATACGGTAACTCTGTAGAACATTATTTAAATTTTATTGCTTTATAATACGACAATTTGTGTAAGAATAAAACTGTAAATTATGTGTTCTATGGTGCAATTTACATACATAAAATTAAATTTTAAAATTGGTAGTGTTAAAATGTGTTCACATATTTACAGTGATCCAGAAGGATTGTTAATTACAGTACTGTTTTTATTCATGTATGCTAGGAAAATTATTTTTATACCTTTGTAACTTAGCAGGAGGGTAGAGTAACTATCAGGCTAGCAGTTGGCTGCTGCCCCTATGCTGTGATATACGGACGTAAGGTATTTTTCAATGTAAACATCTTGTGTGAGATGTGTGTGGTAACGTGCGGCATTTGTATTGCACGAGACTGTACCGGTTGACCTTGACTACTTCCGCTCGCAACCTCCCTATCTAACGATCATTTCTTATCTCTCTCACACGTGCACGCACATTGGCTGTCGCTGGCCAGACGAAAACTTTTATGTGATAGAAGGATGCCTGGTGCCAGTTCCTAGCGCAGAGATAAAAAAAAGGATCAGCCAGAAGTAGCAGCATAAAAAAATAAATAAAGATCTGGCTGCCCACATTGTTTGACATTCTTTTATAGTCCTCCACGTTACATTAATTTTCCCACTGCATGGCGGCCCTCCCGTAACTTGATACGATAGTTACGTTCAAAACAGTATTTATTGCAGCTGCTTTTGCTTGTAGAAATAATAGCGTACTAATTTCTTCACGTTTCTTGTGATTAATGACTGATTACCCCACCTCCCCAGACACCCCTCGATAACACGGACAAATCGTACCTCAGACAGCTTCTTCCCCCTTTTAGACCGAGTTATCGAGGGTTCACTGTACAATACTGTTAAAAAACGCAAATCAGTTTGTTGCTAGCATTCTGCGTACATATTGTAGCAGTTGTGAACGAAAATGGTAGGTCCCAAACAGCTGAAACATATGTAAATGGTACTGAGTTCATCATGCTGATAATCTGCCTCTCGCAGACGAAAGTGAGTGTTCTATAAGCTTTACTCCCCCCCCCCTTTTTTTTTTTTGTTCTTAGGTCATGTAGCTATGCGTTTAGCTACGACCTTTAGTTGGTAGCTGTGTTTAGGTTAGATTTACTTCTTTGAGGAAGTAAGGGTTTTGAAAGTAGTTTGTCGCAGGTCACTTGGTGGATGCCCCCGTAGTTGTTTGTTGATTAGTGTACTTAGTTATTTTGAGTTTAGTTTTAGTAGGGGCCTGCGACAGAAGGGTATTTGTCTTATTTAGGCAAGGGTAGTTTGTTGTTTGTAGTTTGTGTTGCGAGTTGTCAGAGTCGGTCGTGGTCTGTTAAATTGACGGCAGCTCTGACAATTGAATAACGAGGTAGGTTAGTTATTAGTTGTTTCCTCGTACCACCCTGTCAAAATATTTAGATAGAAAGATTCAAAATCGGGCCAATTCAGTTAAAGAGAGAATACGGCTATAGCAAGGATCGAACCCAGAACTTAACACCTCATTTTAACGGTATTCTACTAAAATAAATTCACCTTATTCATCTTATGGATCATGATGGTATACCAAAAATTTCCACTAAAGTAAATGTACTGCTGTAATGTTAACTTATTATAATAAGATTCAACAGAATTTTATTGTTGAACTTACGATATATATCCAGCTCATCGTAAAAATTGTCTGTCTGAATTGAGATAAGTGGATGTACAGGTCCCAATTCTGGCAGCATCGTTCCTTCTCCATCACATACATCTGCCAGAGCTGGGAGAGGCTTTCCAGCCAAAAGCATCACATCTGCCTTCACTGAGAGCTGCAACAATTCTCCATCCTTCCTAACGTTTATTTTGACTGGTCCTCCCTGTACTATCGTATGTGATGTGCCACATAAGGCTCCACACAGCTGTGCCAGTCGTAAGGTCAGCAGTTCACTGCAAAATGAGTCAAACAACTTATTACATTTAGTAATATTAGTAGTTCATACTTCCAGGGATACAAATTCAAAGCCTGGTAGGATTTAAAAAAATATTTTAAGAACGGGATACATGACTGCCCCCAATTGAGAAAAGGTAAACTGGTGGCCATCAACACACTGCCCAATGTTGTGTAAACTTCGAAGCACCTTTAGTACTTGTAAGGATAGTAGTGAAAATCCAGTCCCTTGAAATAGACAGCCAACATTATAATATGTATATGTACTGTCGGACTTGCGTAAGACACCTGAGGTATTGTCTGTAGAGTACTGTACAAGTTTGCCTGATTTTGACATTTCTCTTCTGAGAAAAACGGTTTGGCTATAAACAGAATTGCAGAGCTCCTGTTTTTTCTAGGACATTAGGATGGTTTAAAGGTCAATACGATGGGAACTTCCAAGCATACACCCCAGAAGAGAAATGTCAAAATCAGGCAAATTTATGCTGATTAGAATATAATTTTTATAAGTTTTCAACAAAATTTTACTTCTTCACTTTGAGCCATACAAGAAACAAACGTATGTGACACATTCCCAACAACAGTCAATTTTGTAGCAAACAGTCATCACAAATACTTACAAGACAGCCATATGTAAATAAATTTCTGCCTATAAATCACACGTTCCACTTGTGAAAGCAAAGCACCATGTCCAACGGAGTAAAAAGTGGGCACCAGTAGAATATATCTCGCTACCCTATAATAATGACAAGTCTGATGGGAAGGTATGAGTGTGGTCAATACCACGTAAATGCAATAAACCAAACCTGTATACTGCTCTAGGTGAAATACAAAGTAGGTTAAGTGGAATAATGGTGTGTGTGTGTGTGGGATTTTTCCTTGGGCTCGACTTGTTACCCTCGTAATACTACACGATACGTAAACACAGAAAGCTAAAAGAGCACTTTGACCAACTGCATGTTTTCTACAGTAGAAAACTAGATTGAATATTTTAACTGTGGGTTTAAAAACAGAAATTCTCCCAGACATAAAATATAATCTATTGCTTGTGGACAATATGATTCAGAAAATATACGAGACTGTCCATAGAACCAACCTCAAATCCAATACAATATCTCTTCTCTGGGTAAAACAGAATCCATGTGCCAGACCCCAACGACCATCACTTAACACTTGATACAATGCTGCAAGGAGATTGGTAATCCATTTTTCTGGAAACACTCCCACATCACGGTTTGCAGTCTCCCTCTAAAAAAATCTTAAAAGATCCATTCAGATCAATAAAATGTAGTGACTGGTACCTCAACCCCGTAAGATATTTGCCAGAGATATCTCGGATTGTAAGTCAGTATAAAAAATATATTTAAAAATTTAATAAAAAATACTTTACAGTCAAGGGGTTAAACATCAATATCAAAAGAGTGGCTTCTGATAATGATTTGACTGAATTGGTTAACACAAAATTAATGGACTGCTAAAATGTAGAAGTTTGTGTAACCAATATAGTACAACAGAACCTTGCTGAACAATCCTGCATATAAAATGTTATCCTGCTGCTACCACAATTTTATCATAAAGTACAATGCTGTCATTTCCTGCCTATAACAAAACTGGTACTTCTCATTTCAAGCATATAGACATAACAAAATTCATTGCTCAGGTAACAGTCTCAACTATAGCAAAGCTTCTCGTAACATTTACAAAACAGATTAACAAGGAAGTAGCTAAATGACAACCATTGAAAACCATTTGAGCTGTATTCAAAACTAGTTGATTAAGTAGGTCTTAACTACTACTACTAAAATATTGTATTCAGATGAGCTTTCTCCCTTGTTTTTGATGGAGTTGGGGTAATTTATTTATTGATTTTTGCCCTAGTTCTGGTTCAGGATTTTTCTCTTAGTTATGGTGTTAAATGCCTTTTACTGTCAATGGATTAGAAGTCTGCTTCTGCCGTTTCTGAGAGGTTTAGCCCCAGTTGACGGTGCTACAGCCTTCTCTAGCCTGCCGGACCTGCCACTCCACTGGCCATGGAGGGGAGGGCCTGGTGATGAGGGGGGTGTGGTTTCGCCGGCTGGTGGCAAGGGCGCTGGAGATAGGAGGAGGGCGGGGGAGCGAGCTGCGGTGTGGTGGCGCGTGCAGAGGAGACTCTCAGGTCAAACTTCGAGCAAGCATGATCCACCACTCCGAGTGGAGCATACGAGTGTTGTGGTAAGCTGACATCTGCGTCGAGAGTTTGTCAGAGTGTTTTGCAATATAGGGAAAAACTGTGTGTAGATTTGTAATGCACTTACTTAAAAGAGTAGAATATTTGTAAACACCTTAATGAACTGAAATGAGATGTACTAATTACCGGAATTTGCTTTGTGTTACCGTTGTGACATGCACTGGCACGTAGCACTTACTTGGCCTCTTATCACACAGTAATTTCAATGTTTTTGTCGTAAAATGTTTTTTTATCTCTGTTTATAACAAATTAAGTAGGCCAACTCAACCAGGTATAAGGGTGTATACGGCGGGATCCAACCTATTAATTGGGGACGCGAGTAGAGAAATTTACATTAAAATTTTCTTTTTAACTTTATATTTAACTTTAAAGCAAGAGAAAAGTATAGAATTTTACGTGTCAATCTTATTGGATTTATATCGTGTTTGGACTCATTTGAAAGCTAATTTGATTTCTAGCAACTTTTCTAAGTAAACTTTTCTTATTTTTTTCCTTGTTTAGGTTTTTTGAAATTTCAAGTAGCTTATTAGCTTGCTTCTCCTGGAACAGGATTTATGTGGCAGGCTAGTTGTAGTTCTCTTGCTTGGAAGCATGTACAGAGAAGTGCTGGCTTTTACAATTCCAAATAAGCTCTGAGCTAGCCTGTGCTTTAGATAGATTTATCTGGCAGGCAGGTCAGAGTTCACTCGCTTGGAGGCACGAACACGGACGTGCTGGAATGCGGGGACTCTGCAGGGCGTTTCTCAACCGACGTGGGTGGTAGTGTCGTGTGCAACAACACTGAAAAGGTGGTGATCCGCAACAGATTGAGAAGGCTGCACATCCCCAATTAATAAACTAATGAATATTTAGCTGGTAGTATGGAGTAAAATGCTTTGTAAATTTATCGGTATCTATGTTACATACAATTTTTAGGTTATAAACGTCAATTAACCAGCTTTTAGGCAAGTTGGATCCTGATGTATCCCTCCGCCGCTCGGCCGAGTAAGGCAGAGTGTCCGCCCAGGAAAGTTAGTCGTGATATGTTGGAGCTTGGACTCGGTCGCGGAAAGATGGCAGGCTAAGTTTTTTTGTAATCAGTCAAAGTGTCATGGCGGGACAGGGAGGACGTGTACAGGAGCGCTGGCGCGGGGAAGTCAAGCCTCGGGGGCGAAATCGCTCTGATTAAATTTCATCTGGTTTGAAATTTTACTGTTCTCTCTTGTACTCAGTAGCTCCAGGCGTGCCAAGGTATAGCACCATATAGAATAGTATAGCCATCTTCATGAGTGAAGCAAATTAG
>PNEQ01008613.1:0-13111 GCA_003012365.1 Medauroidea extradentata | reverse complement strand
TAAATAATCGTAAAACAAATAGGGGTGTTTCTTTTGGTATCGTCATCCTGCAAGCTACATCTCTCAGTAACAACAATAACCCAAAGCACGTAAACCCGTTACACGTGTCGCAGTGTACCAAGGAACGACATATATAACTCTACAAACAACAGCACGTGACGGCGAGAAGTAGCAGCCCCATCACATTCTGCCGCCCCGAACAGGGACATCTAGATAACTAACAACACGGCGACGTAGACGTACTAGAGTGAGACCCATCACACCGTCCTGGTGAATTTGTATAAGAATTGTGTTGCAAAATTATGTTCAGTGAAATTGATGTGGCAATACACACATTCTTTTAAATTAGAAAAGTGTTTCCTGTCTTTGCTCAAGAATGTTCGTTTGTTCACTAAACTGCTTTAAGTGTTTGTTAGTCAACTTGGTAAAGACTTGTCATGCCTTTGGAATTTGTTCCGAATGCCTCTAGTAAGGTTTCTGGGGAGCTGGATAGTATAGGCCGCCGGTCTTTGGGGATTTGTTATTGCCAAAACGGCATACAGAAGCAGTTTTTAGACAATGGTTATGGCTTTGTGGGTGACTTAACTACTACGCAGTCACAACTTTAGTATACAGTTTAAGTTTGGCTTCATCGCAAAATGTCTGCTGCTATGGCAACTGGTTAACACATTATGTTTATGCTTGGTCTTTGTGTCATATGGACAATTGAGGTTTAATATTTTATTTTGTTGTTTTGAAAAACAGTATGCATTGCCTGATAGTTTGTAGCAGGAAGGAGAAAATAATAAGACATTCAAGTAGATTCAAAAAAGAGTTGGCAGGATTAGATGTGGATGTGAAAATCAAAATAGAACATAAAAGGCAAGATGCTTTTACATTAATAAAGCCTAGTTTATACCAATGATAACACTGCTAACTTCGTCACCAACACTGTTGATAACATTATTTTCCCGACCCATTCTAGGGCGGTCTAGATCAAAGGATGCTGGTAACAAATGTTACTAGCAATGATAGCAATGTTGTAGATATTTTTGTCATGAACATTGCTATTAACTTCCGTTCATCATTCTTACGACTTTGTTAGTAACATTGGTGTTTCCAGCAATGTTAATAAAGGCTTCGCTACAATTGATTTAGCATAGAATATAGCACATGCACAGAAAGTTCAATCCAAGGTTTTTGGTGGGACGCGCTACAATTACAAATAACACGCGCACTGCAAAATAGCACAGGATCGCCGCACAGAGAGTTGGGCAATATCCTATAATCCTGTGCACTGTGCGCAGCCAATCAGAACATGGATACCACCGGGTTCAAAAGAACATAAACACTGATGAAAATTGAAACTAATTTGACTAACCTTCGTAATAATTTGCGCAGAAGTAAGTACATTTATTTGTTCGAAATGAAATTGTTTTCAAGGTACAGTATATAACAGTCACTGCAATTTTTAAAAAATAAGTTCACTCCATTTTGTATTATAAAATAAACAAAAAAGCTATTTACAAAAGGCAGTAACAACAAAAACATTCAGAATCAATTACACAAACACCAACATGTAATGTTTACCAGTGTAGCTTCTTTTCGTTTTTACAACAAAATTCGCTATTTCTGTGCGTTTGCTGTTTTTTGTGCTAAATCAATTGTATCAGAGCCTTAACACATTTGCTATCAATATTGCTATCAATATTGCTATAAAAAAGTGTGTAACTTAGAATTTGTTGATAACATTTTGTAATTAACATATTTACTGTTATTTTTTTGGTGCAAACTGTTCTATATCAGTGTTCCGTAAATACAGTTAGTTGCAAAATTTAAATTTATGAAACTGTCTAAATACATATTAGTCTGTGCAAATTCTCTGCAGTATTTGTGTTACAAAATTGGAAGTGCAATGCTAGAACTACTATATGTTAGTAACACACTAAAAATTCAAATGCACAATTTAATTTGAAATGTATAAACTTATATTTATTTATGCATAGTAAAACTATATCATTATATTTTGTAACTACGAACAACAGCTCATTTTATTTAAAAAAACCGATAAAGCATCCCACACACAAGTCACAGCTCAAACCTTACTAAGTAATGAACATTCAAATAAGACACCATTACATTTGTTCCAAACCATTATATTTTTGAAGTTAATTATACCTCCAACTCTCCCACCCAGCATTATCTAAATTTAACAATGTCTAGTCAAACACATACTAAAGTAGTCCCTTCTACTTGAGCTATCAGTACCTGAATACAAAAAAATGGCAGGTAGTAACTAAATACAGTAGAACCCTGTTATAACATTTCTGGATATAACATTTTCCTGCATATAACATCACTTTTATTTGGTCCCACCATTTTTCCATAAAGCATAATGCTTTCATTTCCTGCTTATAACAACACTGGTATTTTCATTTCCTGCATATAACATCACTATTTTCTCAGACATTAAACAAAACTCTGGTAAAATTTTTCTTAACTCTATTACTTTTAATAAAATAACTAAGCTGTAGACTGAAAATATCAGTAAAAAACAAATTAATGTCTAGGAAAGTATCATAAGTGTACTTTACAGTGATATTGAAGACTGTGATCCTAAAGATAACAATCCTGAACCTACAGAAGACAAGTGGGAGAGCCTCTATTATACACACAATGTATGTATTCATCATGTTTCTGACAGCACAGTAACTATAGTCTCATTATAGCCTTATTTACTGTACATAAACAATCAAATTTTAAGTTACTTTTGTGTAATATCCTTTTACTGGTTCAAAAATATTCATTCCTGCTTATAACATTTTCCTGCATGTAACACTTTTTTTCACAGGTACCCTTAAAAACGTTGTAACAGGGTTCTACTGTATAGGGATATAAATCATGACCATTTTACAAAGTGTGTACAATAGTTTGTGAATACGTCCCTTATGTTTGAAAGAACATCAATGGTGTGCATTACAGTGAGATTAGTTATGGTGATCCTGAAGACAACATTCACTTACTTACAGCAGACAAGTGAGGAAGTCATTAACGTACTTACACTGTATTATATTTTTTAATTATTTATGAAAGGCACATTAACTGCACTAAACTGGTGTGCAGAGTTTTCATTGGGCAATATGTAAGTGACAAACTTTAAGCAATAAACATATATTTTTATTTAATTGTAGCAAGTTTTACATAACCCCCAACAAACACACAAAGATAGGTATAACTTAATAAATAATTATATCTGTACTAGCAAAGAAATACTATACACATTAATCTGGAGAAATACTTACGTCTTACGTTTATCTGTAACTCCATAAATGCGGGCATGGTGGTGATAAGGTCGCTCGGGATCTATGTACCTAGGTAACTTCTCCTGTTCGGTTTCAAATATATTACTTGATAGAATACACCTTAAACAACCAGACACACCAAAGAAAAAAATAATTATTAGATAAATTTAACATACTAGAGCTAATGGTTGAATTAGTGTTTTACACCCCTGACATAGTGTCAATGCACAAAATACATACAATGGTCCAGAACATTTCCAATAAATATAGGGTTCAGGGAAAGAAGCAAACAATGTTACAATATATATTAAACTTCGCTATGAATTACATAAACCCTACATTCGATATTGCTGCTTCATTACATTAAAAACCTGTTCTTTGATATCAACTATATGACCTATTATGGTGATTGAACGAGTGTACTCTTAGACCTTAGACGAAAAACACATAAGTGGGTAATAATATGGTAAGTGGTTGGAATACATTTGAGGAAAAGAGTACTGTACACAAAAACATTTATATGGCATACAAAATAAATGTGTAAGATTTTTTGATCAAGAAAATTCTCATTTGTAATATTTCCATAAAGTCTTGGTAAGAAAAAAGAGAGAAATAATTTGTGCTCTCTTGTTGTGTCCGCAACGGCGAGGGTGGCACACCATAAAGTAATCCACACTTTGTGCATATACATATAAACTTACCTGCTGCCATGAATTTTAAATTTCGTGAATATACCCACATTTCACCTAAACTCACATGACTGGCATTTTGAACTTATAACTTTCAGCACATTGTTCCGCACATTAAACAGAATATATCTGCCACTTAACAACTTAAGGATGCCTGGCAGTCCTGGTGTGAGCAATGATAGGGATCTACATGTCCAATTATATTAAGAGCGTCTAAGCCAACTTTTTAAGATATCACTTTTGGACAAAAACAATTTTTCTCCATTGAGATAAAGAAAACATTGCTAAAGGGAAAAAATGTATGCATAATTTTAAAAGTACAAGTTTTCAAGTGTTTCTAGGCATAAAAATAGCCTACTTATCAGATACTAATAACTTTAAGGATATTGGAAATATAGCCTAAATTATTCTATACCAATGTGGTCAGCAGTGACATACAATGGGGCGGGCTAGTGTTTCGCTAGAACTGCCCAAATATGGCCAGGGGCGCTCAGGCCCTATTGGCGACACACAGCTTGTTGAGCTCCCACTCTGATTGACCGGGTCTGCCGGTCAATCCCGTTTCATGTCATCAGCCATCTCATTTCCCAACTTTTCACACATGTTTTCTTAATTTAATTCCTCTAGTCCAGAGCCCTATCATTACTAACATGCAGTAACTCCCTGCGCATGTCTATCGCACAGCTTTTCCCAGTAACCTAATCTATAGTACTGGTTTTTCTGTGCCCTTCCCATCTGTACTCTTGCTCACTTCGGGGTGTGGATATGGCCTCAATTGCGGCCATATTCTCTAGACAACCCTGCTCTGCCACGATGCATACCTCCTCTTCTCCAACTAACAGCCAGCCAAGTGTATGAGGCCTAGCCTAGAGACACATTCAATCCCTACCTCCTTCGTTATTAGCGACTAATACATGCCGGAGTACCCACAGACTGAGACGGGGTACATGCTGACGTGTCGGGATATGGGGGATCATCAGATTAAAAAAAAGTAGGTTCAAAAGGTACAGAGTCCCACTAATTACATCATTATTCACCGTGAATTTTTTTAGTTAGGTATATCAGTTGTTTTAGTGTTCTAGAAAACTATAACATGCAAATTTTGACATTTATAAGCCATTATGCAAAAACTATGATGTGAAAAATAATTTCATAAGAGCAAAATTTAGTTATAATTTACGTCTTAAACGAGAAAAAAAAATATGGTACAAATATAAAAATAAATATGTGAAGAAAATTACTGTGAACCGTGCCCTTAGCTAAATTACCTTATCAATGAAAATCCAGTTTTATTCCAGAGGCAATAAAAAAAATATACAAAAAAAGCAAAGTGCTTTAAATATAGTTTTTTGAATTTTCAGACGGTCCAAATTAATCAATTTAAATTTTACACGTGTACCATTTCGAGAAAAAAAAATTACCAGTCAATATCATGATTGTAGAACTAAATTGTAAGCTTCATCGTGTAACAACATACATATATTAAATGGTAAACAATCCATTAAGTTACGACTGTCAACAACTGAAGCATTAAAATAATATTCATCTGTAATTTTGATTGAAACCAATAAATAGTTCAAAGTTACCATATTCATTTTCAAGTAGCTGGCAGAGATGGCCTCCTCATTAAAAGCGATTTTAATCTACAGACTAGGTTAAATATTTTCAAAGTTTGTAATGATTGTTTATTCACATTATCTATTGCACATGTAACAGTCATGTAAATTTAAAACTTAATGTATCTCAATCTACTAGATATTTTTGGAATGGTAATAGTCACTTTATAATGATGATAGGTTAATTTCAACTATGCTTAGCTGTACAAGTAATTATTTAATTTGTAACATGACATTTATCAATTACATTGGTATAATATTAAGTATTAACTAACAAGCAATATAAAGACTTTGGTCCTAGACTTACTATTGTTCATTTATTGTAGATAATGTTTAAGTGAGACACTTCAAAAGACAGAAATCATGCTCAAGTATGATGAATTAATATAAAGTGAGCCCATTTTCATCAGTAAAGTTTTAAGAGTTGTAATGTGTTTACACTAGTTTTTAGTTACATGGAAGTTTTCATGTTTGAAATTGTAAAGATGGAGGCCTACTTGCTCACAGTAAATTGTAAGCAGAGCTCAGTTTATACTGAACAGCCTGCAACACTGTATTGTATTCCTGCCATTTACGCTTCAGTTAATTCTTAGTTAAAAAAAGAAGGGCAATTTAATCTGTGTTAGTAGTACAGTATAAATCACACTTTTTCTTGCGTATGCTCAGTAGAACGTAGATGCTAAACAAAATTTTTTGTTACAATATTACATTTTACTTAGAAAGACTTTTTGAGGGCACATATTAAACCTTTGCTGCAAATATGAATTAACTTGTAAACATTTTTTAATTATTGCATGTTTCATTGAAGTTTTCGTTGTTTCGCTCCATTTACACTTTTTCTTCATTTAAACAATTTTTGATTTGTCCCTTAGAAAGTTAAACACAGGGGTTCTACGGAATTTCAATTATAATTACTGGAAAATTCCAGGAAGTTTTAGTGCATACAATACTCAAGTAAAGTACTATAAAGTGGTGCAAAATACAGAAAAATGCAAGTGATAAAATGTTTCCAGAACTGCTGCTATACCCAGTTAGCATAAACTTCTAAGTATAGTGTTTTACAACTCCAGCATACACATGACACAAATATATAAAACCTCGGCAAGAACGTCGAGCTTTATTTCTAGTACGTAGTATCAAACCATTCCAATAATACATGCAAGTAAAAAGTATGTGAACCAGTCGTAATCATCCAACTTGCCTGGTAAATATCTACGGCATCAAATATCATATACTGTCACAACAAGGGAAATCCAGTCAAGATGCGAAGATGGAACACCTTATGATCAGTTGGTCCACACACAGTTGAAACCAAGAGCCTTGTGTGACAAGCCTATCTTGGGACTAACCTCTAGTCAGTGTACAAAAAATTCTAAATTCAAAGCAAAACTGTTTCATGTCCAAAATCCTAACAATGTGAAACTCCCCTTCCATATCATTATAAACACACAAACACATATATGTAGCTGAAAACTAGTACAGTACTTCCTCTTTGCGAATGTGTTATGTCAACACATTTTACAGGAATGAGCTACGCACGTAGGTACAGTAAACATTACAGGTAGGCTACAAATACTGCTATGAATAACACTGTGTCCCAACACTTCAGTATAGTATTTACTTACCTCTCAACAAGATTTGCTCTGTCTGCAATATCAACACTTGCGTCTGACAATGCTGGTGGCAGGCCTTCCAATATCTCTACTGTGTTGGTGACCACTTTCGCCTGATCCAAACCTTTCACAAGGACATCACAGTTGGTGTATACGTAGCATTCCTGCTCATGGTACAGATGATGATTTTCATCCCGTGGTTTCGGTGGACCATTCATTCCCACTATATCTAATGAAATCCTGTATTAACATTCAGCAACAATGGAAAATAAGATAAAAAAATATTGCTACAACATTATGATCTCAATCACAAATTGTAAATAGTCACAACACCTTTTCATCAACAAATTAAGAACAAGTTTCTGTTAAAATGCTAGCAATAGACCAATTCTTCATGAAAATTTAGAAATTCTAGCACGAGAGAGCTGAATACGTTTATCGAAAGCATATATTTACAAGGAAATTTCACGATTTGGAGAATTAAACAACATAACTTAACTGTATGGTTATAACTGGCATAGTGCAAGTGAGAAGTGACTAGTGTTTTTACCAACTCCCTTTAAATTTGTACTGGCATGTCTTTAGATAAACATCATAGACACAGAAATTAATAATTTATGATTTTGTTAGGTTTCTTTAATTTTAAAATCAGTGGATGCAAAATGAGAAAGTGCTTCGGCAAACTAAAGTAGACCTACATAAGATTGCCTGCCCCAACAATTTTATGGTAATTAATTTATTTTTTTTATCATTATTTAACTGTTGCGAAATTTAGTGATTTTAACAGAAAATATAATTCTGTGTTTTTAAAATTTGACACAAATAGTTTGATCAACACAGAAATGCATTAATTCTGATAATGCCTAATTCAGTAACATCAAAGTGGGAAGATGATTAAAAGAAACTAGTAATAGGTAGGCATGTCTGAAAAATGTAGTAACTGTCATTCTTTAAATCTGTTATGGAAGTGGAAACTGAATTCAACTTAAGGTCAAATTTCTTAGGCTCTGTTCATGCGGAACATAGTGTGTTTATGGGTGACAGAATCGCTAGGGGATCACATATAGTGTATGTGGTCTACAATTCAGTGTGAACATATGTTTGAATAATGTACCAAAACCATCAACACTCAAGAGTGTAGAAAGTTTGTCATACTTAAAAAGTCCTTTTTGTCATCTGAAGCACTGTCCATTATTCACTCACTGCCTCTTTCCGACCAAACCTATGCCATTGTGTGGGACTTGCTAAGCAAAAGATTCAGCAACAAGAGGTTGGTTGTTTCCTTGCACACAGAAGCAATAGTCAAAATTCTGACTGTGTCCTATGAGTGACAACTTGGAGCACTAGGTGAAACTACTAGCACGAAAAATAACATTGAGTTACTTATCTTTCCGTTAGGTGGTTGATCTGTGCTATAGAGCGTCTCACACTTAGATTGCAGTACAGTGTTTAATGGGGTTTTGCTCTTCTTTTCATTGCACGGTAACTGCCATACGCACTGTCCTTGTTTTGGTGCACGCTGCTGCCCAAAATCCACATTGTAACTTAGACCTTAAAATTTTTCACATATTGTACAGCATCGATATGTGCTTCCGTTGATTTGTTTCATTATTTGCATGATAATAAGGGGTTAAAAAAATCTGAAAACAAAAACCTTTTACTTTTACTGTTTTCATGTATCATTAAATATATCACACTATAACTTCAGAACTAATGACAAAATAGTACTCAAATTTTTATGGTGCGTTACTTCATGCATCTGGATGCAAACGAAAACATCAGAAGACTAAAAATATTCTTTGTTAAACGTACAAAATTATTTTCTAACCTCGAGTGCGATTTATTACATAACAAAACATTAAACAGTTGGACAGTGAGAAACTTTTTTACTATTGAAGTTAGATGGGGGTAATAGAGAGAAAGTTGTTCATAATGAGCTGAGTTAACTTTTAAAAGTTAACACCACTACAATAGCTTTAACCATTCTTTTGTTTATAGCATGAAATATGTGGTGTATTATGTCAATGCACTCGCCCGCCAAACCAAGACATCTGATGAGAGCACAAAGTTCCGTTATCTTTACTCACCATGAGGTTTTGTAATGACAGGATAGTAAATAACATACAATATTCCTTTAGTCTGCAAATTGTTTTCGTCCGTATCTTAAAATAGTCCAGGCGAGCACCCATGTCTTTTGGCCACGTGATTTCTTGCGTCCAGTAACGGATTTCAGAGCAAAAATTTAGTTGATATGTTTGTATTGATATCATTTATTTGTGTGGAAGGTAAAACACCCAAAAAAAAATATGTAGATAGTTCAAAAGGAAGGGAGAGAAGTATTATCTTGGACATATTTCAGTACACAGTATTAACATAATTAAGGAATCGCTCACAGTAACCAGCTGTTCCAAACTACCCTTTATGCTCTAAGGAAGAAATAACAGCAACATGGTAACTTTGACTAATCTGCAAAGTTGAAACAAAAAAAAAAATAAAAGGCAAACAAAAGTAAATATACGACAATGATCAATCATTTCCCTTCCTTGTGTGATAGTTATTATTTTTATTATTATTATTTTAGTTTATTGAAATGTATTAATATTAAATTTACTTAAAACTGATTATATAAATTTCATTCTAACAAACAATAAGGGTAATAATTTGGTACAGTAAAATATTAAGATATAAAATATAGGCTACACAATTATTGAACATGTCATATGAAATTTCTGGGATTTTACACAGATCATGAGTTAAATTAGGCAGTAGGCCCTATATAAGGCTATAAATATGATAAGTAAAAAATTGGCATCAGGATGTTCCATTCTTAGAAATCTAAAGAAGGTGTTTAAATAAAGAGAACATGAAAATTATCTGTCATTCTGGGAGAAATCTACACACACAAAAATAGTTTTTAGTCTTTAAAAAATGTTGTGAGAGTTTTATGTAAATATTAATTGTCGTTACACTGTGTACATAGTCAACGGTGGTTAGCAGGATGAAATAAATAAATCAATAATTAAAAAACCTAAACTAGAGCAAATACAAAATAAATCTGTCACCCAGTTTGTTTGCAAGATTTTTACTGTCTAAAATTTGTAAACAAAAAATAATATTCGGTTTCGGCTAATTAGTTCATTGACAAAAATTCTGTTAAGTACCAACTTCAACTCAATGTTTTTGTCTTGAAAGAACAATATTTACATAGTAAAACTAATTTAAGCAATACTGACAGACAAATTTCTGATATATGCTCTCATTTTGGCTTAAAAAATGTGTGTCACTTCCTAGCAAAAATGAGTGATCGTACCTGCAGTTTACATCACGGCCAGACATTCGTACTTTATTGTTTCATAAAACTCCTACTTTGAATGTAAGTTTAACGAAAGATAATAATAACAAACACAACCGGGTTTTCCAGTTTCTACACATGTGGTTTTCCATCATCAATCGCATAATCATCAACATTACCCCAACCACATTCTTGTTTTCGGACAGATGTTACTCCAATGGATGAAATCTCATGTTTTATAGGGAGTAGCTATAATAATTAAAAGGTAGCCTGCGTGATGATAATTATTTGTTTTGTTTATGAACTGCCTATTATGTACTACAGAGCCAAAGAATTCATACCAATGGAGTATGTGAACTGCTTCGTATTTTAAAGTAACATAAAAAGTGATTAGATACATATGTTGAAGCTGAATTTCCCACCAGTTGCAATGATATCAATTCAAAAAATGTAAAATATAGTATTCTAGTCCTCATAATTATGAAGTAGTACATCTACGAAAGTTTGTAACGCAGCTGCGATCTGGCAACAATGTGTGTCATAAGCTGTGTACTGCAATCTAACGTTGGGATGCTCTATAGGTGAAGAGAGAACTCGCTGTACGTATGTGCCTAGTCTCAGTGAATGCTTCCCTCACGCAAAATGAAACCCATGCACTGAAGTCATTACATTTTCATACACTGATGCAACACTCTCAGAAAGAACAAAATATTTTGTTTCGAAAAAAAAATATGCCTTATACGTAATTGCAGTGACTACATTTGTATGTATAGATTTTAAAATATTTTAAGTACTTAAAGAGAAAATAGTTTTTTTTTTTTTTTCGTCGTTTTTACCGTAGTGTAACTAAAAATAACTGCAGCTTTTCGTTACATCATACACAAACTAAGATATATATAATTCTGCAACGAACATGTTTATAGGACTTCACAGTATTGTACATATGATAAATTTTTTCCTACAAGCCTTCCAAACTACTGGGGGCATGGTGTTAATTTGTGTGCAAGAAATAAATTACTGTTTTGTTGTCTCTTCTAGTGATTGCTAAAAAGGTTGCCATTCCAACAGCTGGGTATGTAGTCACACTGCGAACAACTACTGCAGTATCAGAAGGCTAAACACATGCAGCAGTGATCAATGGTAGCTGCTACAGTTGTTACTTAGTTAACATTAACCTGAACTGCCATGAAACGTAAATACGTAACTGTTTTATCAGCTGTAATAAACACAACCTTAATTATTGTCACTTTACTATGAATAGCTTACTGCATACACAATAATTCTAAAAATATAAAATACTTTTAAAAATGTAAAAATTATGCAAGTACCTCACCTTTCGAGTTTGTTCAGCCTATCAGCAAGGAAACTGTTTGGATCAGCAATAGGAATGCCATACGGAGCAAGTGCAGCCTCTGCCCCATGGTCAACAACTTTGATTTTACTCTTGGCTTTCCAAACTTCACGAATCATACGACCAATGTGGTGCTTACATAATACTGCGCTCACCTTCATTGTTCAATGACCTTTCACGGTTTCATCGCTGAAACAAAAATCCATTAAAAATAAAACAGATCAGTAAATGAGCATCTGGTTTACAGTAGGCCTAAAGTGAGCTAATTACTTCAGTACCGTAACTGTTGTGAATTTTATGCTTGTACTTATGTTTTTACTATGTAGCCTATTTGTGATTGTATAATTTAGTAACAAATAAGAAAGCAGACGAAACCTGGGAATGATCACAGAAATGCGTAGAAAATTTTCAAAATATAAAAAAGAAAATGGTGTGATCTGAAGTATTAGCACCATAATATCTAGCAACTGAAGCTTTGGCAGTAGGAATAGCTGCTGTGTTAACACACAGAAGCAAGGATGATGTGGAGAGGCCGATAGCTTCTGCATCGCGTAGACTGACACCAGCAGAAACAAGGTATTCACAAATAGAGAGAGGAGGATTAACAATTATAAATGCTCCGACGAAATTTTATCAGTAATTATGGGGAAGAAAATTTACTCTAATTAGTGACTGTCAGCCATCAATGGAGAGTATAAACCCTAAGGAGGACATATGACAGTTACCAGCAGGTTGTATACAAATATGGACTGTAATTTTATCTAGCTATGATTTTAATATAAAATATACAAAATCACAAAAAAAAAATTGTGCAGATTTATTGTTGCACCAGCCTTTGTCTAGAAAAACAGAAAACAGCGAAGAAGAAAGTTCAAAGGAAGTTTGTATCTGTACAGTGAAAATAATAGCCTAAAGAATCTTCTACTAACTACCAACAAGTCATATCTGAACTAGTTCAAGACCCTATGTTGAAAGAATAATATTTGTTAAAAAGGGTTGGCCTGAAAAATGTACAAGCCAATAATTGAAACCTTATTTTGACAGGAAAGGTGAGATATTCATGGAAAGATATTGTTTGTTTAGGGGGCACAAAATAATTATTCCATCAAACTTTGTAACCAACTTTTACATGACCGTAGAATTTTTAATATGGGGGTGGTAAAAATGAAACCATTGGTGAGATCATATTTTTGGTGCCCCAATATTTCAAATGACATTTAGATGTTAGTAAAAAATGTAAACCTTGCATAAGCACCATGATAACCTCTC
>PNEQ01008612.1:20082-32409 GCA_003012365.1 Medauroidea extradentata | reverse complement strand
TTAGCCTTCAATTATTTGTTTTGTCTTTAATGTGTATTGTAATAACATTGACACACTCCATATCCCTAATTAGGGATCCAACGGAGGACGCCAAAATAAATAAAAACTGGAAAACAATTTCAAGTTTGTTAGATATTATTCAAAGTTACGTAATTACCTGGAAAAACTACTTGTGCAGTAACTTTATAAAAACAGCACAAACTGCAAATATAAAAATTTCCTGAATTGACCAGCTTAAGAATTATACGTTTGGTTCAAACATGTATGTAGAATTTCACTACAATATTACTTGAATTAAACAATGAATATTGACTGTACTATATTTCTCACTAACTTTGTGGTTTATGTACAATAACACAGAAAGTATAGGGATCTTCACACTGTGACAAAATTAATAACCATAGTGATTACATGATAGATAGAAGTACAAGTACGCAGTCTGATACTTGGCCACATATACACATTAAAGGATAGTACATTTTCTTCGGTGGTTGAGACGTTTAGTTCAAAAAAATTTTTAATCCTTTGAAGTGTGTGCGCCTGTCTACAAGTACTGTATCAGACTGTAAGTTCTTGTACTTCTGTCTCTCATGTCATATTGGTGGCTTATTTGTCACCATTTTTTGATCTTATGTTTGTAATTCTTTTCTGAAATGCATTAACTTATAATTGTGTACACAAAATTTAAAAAGAAATTCACTGTACGTATTATGAATAAACACCATTATGAAGGTAAGTTAGACACGAAATAACATTTTCCAATTCACAGAAATTTTCGTAAGCATGGAATCATAAAGGTTGGAAGAGGTCGCTAGGCTATCAGGGTAAACAAAAGACAGCACAAATGCTTAGAGACTGGTGTTGTTAACAAAGCACACAAATAAGGCACATTTCTTTGCTGAAATGTACATTGCGACGTTTTGCTGCTTACAGCGGCAAAGTGTTGCGATACATGCTTCATGTAAAATTATGTGCAGTCGTCTAGAATTTGTGTGTGACAAGTAGGCCTACCAGTCTGTAAGTGGGCAGCTTAGAGGAAGTTTTGATTAACTACATCAACAATACTATCGCGGACCTTAAATTAAAATAATTTTTAAAACATAATATTTTGGAAATGGAGGTTGTAATATGTATAAAGTCCTAGGTAAGTGTGCAGTAAGATCAGAACCTTTGTGGATCAAGGTGGAGGTTGATGTGGCAGCTAGTCGTTCGCATCCCACTAAGATGACTTGTGTTCGATTCCTGGTAAAGTTAATTCCAGATTTTGATATGTGGGAATTGAGCTGGACTAAGCCGCTGTTGGCAGTTTTTCTCTAGAATATCTCGTATTACTTTGTAATTTCATTCTTGTGTTTCTTCTTTTTCACCTCGCTGCACCCTCATCAGCTCTCAAGGCCTTGATGTTAGAATAAGAGCTGCACAAATTTCTCACCGTAACCATTGTATTAACTTGTGTCAAATCAGTACACCCACTGCACCACTAAAGATGTCCAACATGGCATATATAGAAAAGTTAAAGGTGGGGGAGAAAGCTGAATCTCATTACAAAGTAATTCAGTTTGAGGTATCTTCTGTTATACAGTACCTACATCTTCAATAATCTCTACAAAGTTCGCAGTTCAAGGCCATGATCCATCATTTCTACTGCTTTTACGGTAATTACTTTTTATTCCTTCATGTGAGCAGATATTGAAAAACTGTTGCACTTTAGTTGAAAATAGTTTTTACTATGCAGTAAATTTTTTTTAAACAAAAAATTTCATGTATTTGGCTAATTAGTTCATTAATGAGAATTCCCTTAATAGCGTAATTAGCAGGAACTGTTATGTATTTTGACTTGAAATAATTATTTAACAAAATATACACTGTTTTAACGAAATCTGTGCTTCAGTTTTTTGATATCTGCTCTTGTTTAGGTTTAAAAAATAATTATCATAAAAGAGTAGGAAATTATGTATCATAACCTTTAACTATTCTGTGCAAAGTCTGTTCAATGTGAAAAATTCAAATTAATCCACAGTTTGTCCTTGCTGTTCCACCTGTGACAAAGTTACTTCATACTCTTCTTAGTGAATTCTTTACAGCTCATATTTTGACAAACATATATTTTATACAAATTTCCTCATTAATATTCCCAGATGTAATGTGCCACATATCCCAACTAAGGCATAAATTGCAAGAAAAAGTGAGATATATTTCTAAAATGTATCAGTGTACATAGAGTAAGCACATGCCTTTTTCATTCCAACATTTTGTTCATGAATATGATGCTTGAAACCCCCTCCCTCCTCTTGCCACTCATATATATTAAACATAGTGATACTTCAGGTGATTAATAAAACCCTTTTTCATGTACAGTAGTGACGGGAATGATTTTGAAATCATTGCAAATTGTGTCCTCGAGATCAGCTTGCATCTGACTGAAAGGCCTCTAGTGAACTGCTAGCTTGGCAAGTGACCACACATGATGATCAAATTTGATGAGTTAGCTGGCCAGTTAATCTATCCAAATTGAGAAATAATCTGAATCTGATGTAATAACAGGCTGTTGCCCTATTTTGTTTGAATTAACTCTGGTCAGTTGCTGTTGGCCAGCTCTGGAAGGAAGTGGTTGGAAAGCTCCACATACTGGCAAGTAATCCAAAGCTAAATGTACTGGTAACAGCAAGACCATGAGTGTCTTAAATATTGCCCAACAGTGCACTAAAACAGTAGCAGGTTCTGTGTGGTGGTTTCGCATACAAGTGTAGATTTGTTGGTTGCTTACAATTCTAAGACAGCTCAGATATATCTGATCAGGTTTGACAAGAATGGCTGCTGTAGGACAATAAAATCTGTCGTATAGGTTTGATACTGAAAATTATTCTGTAACATCATTAGTTTGCCCAATTTTGTATGAAATAGGATCAGGAAGGACTAAAACGTACTACACAAACATTTTTTTTATTTAGAGATTCGCTGCTTGTACAAGATGTCAGCTATTTATTTTGTTATTCACTTGTGAAAGTGTTGGTTGTCAGGCACATTGCCATGTGGTGAGCATGACAAAAATAATTTTCTTTTCAATGTTGGGAAATAGGACTAATTTTCTCATTCCACGTTACCTGCAAATCCTTTTACAACACTCTGTCCATACCTACTCTATTTTCAGTAACTCGACTAGAAGAAGAGTTGGAATTTATTGGTTTGTGGACATGCGCCATTGCTCGATCAATAGCGTATATGTCCCCAAACCAATAAATTCCAATTGTAATCTCCCAGTGCAACAAACATTTTAAAATCTCATTGAAGAAGAGTGGTTAAGAAGGGGAAGAAGGTCTTTAGGACTGCTTAGAAGTGTGCTGAAGGGAAAGGCAGATTTCATGATGGTTTGTCCAGTATTGGAATATGCTGTCGCAGAGTGGGATCTGTACGTGGAGGTGAAGGCGTAATAGCTGGAGAAGGTGAAGAGAAGGCCAGCGAGATGGACGATGAATAAATGGAAAAGGCAGCGTCCGACTGGTAAGGAGGAAAGGAACTTTAGGCCTAGTGTGATGGTGAAGGAATTGGGATGGAAACCATTGAGGGACAGGAGGAAAATGGAACTACTGGTCATGTATTGGATTATGGATAGAAATGGGGGATGGGGCAGTTTGGCCTGCAAGCTAAATAGGGGAACTTTTAAGAAAAGGAAACAACAGTGAAAAGATTCAGAGTGTGTGGAGGAGAGCGGAGAGGGTCAGACAGCATTGCTGGTGAGAAAGGTAAGGGAGTGAAATGCACTGGGGGAAGAGTTGGTGACTGAGAAGGGGGTTAGAAGGTTTAGGAAGAGACTGGAAGACTGGCATTATGGGAATGGGGAGGAGTCTGCTCGCCATTGGGTGTTAGCCCAGTTGCGAGCGTAAAACTTAAGCTGAAATCATACGATGCAATAAATACGCAATTTCCGTGCAATCTACTAAAATTTCATTGCATGTCGGACACAAAATTCTCGGAATATCACATGCGATGCAAGCGACGACGCAATTTGAGAGCATAGAACAAGCTCTATATTTCTGTGCAATGTCATGAAAATTGTGTGAAACAAGAAATGTAATTGGCCATTTCAAGTAGAGTTTTCGCGGGCATTACTGTACACGTAAAAAAATGGAAAGGACACGTGAGAGTGTGTTTCGGTTATTGGAGGAATATAAGTAATACCTGGTGCTGTACAATGCCAAATCGCCTATCATAACAGACATTTGTGCAACAGTGCTGTAAAGGTTATGGCTGCGAATGTATATAACACTCAATTGCCTCGTCCTCACATCCATCACACAATTTACTCGCTGGTATGTTTTTAAAATAATTCCAATTAAATACGACAGGCCTAGGCAGCAAACTATAATTTGGCGGGAAAGGAAAGAATTGTGTGTATATTGCATTGTGAATTGCACCATGTAGAAGGTGGACATGGAGCGAAAGAGAGAGATTTCATTCCAATTAGTATTGTGCAGCTGATAGCATACAATGAACTGCGCAATCTGTAAATTGTATTGTGTGGTTCCAGCTTTACTATAAAACATCCCTGCATGTCTAAGTTTATAAAGCTTGCACTGTGGTGCACTTAGGTCCAGACATAGAATAAAGTACTGATAGATTACAAAAAAATCTCACAAAAATGGAAGAGAAAATTGCATCACTGATGCAATGTGTGGTATGGTGGTGTACATAACACATCTCTTCAAATGGTAGCTTCCCCCCCTCTTTTTTTTCTTCACACACTCGATTGAATTATATATTCAATGAGTATGAAAAGGCCTAACTGTGTGTCCGAGGTAATATAGATAGTGGCCACAATAGTTAAAATTTTGTTTGTAGCAGAAACCTTTCATCCAATATCATTATAAATGCTAATTTCTTTGCAGTTTGGGATCTGGAGATACAAATTTTTGTTAGTCAGAAGAGTTCACGATCCCCCTAATTGGGCATAGGACATTGTATCTAAAGTCCGATACTACAATTATCATAAAATAAACGAATGTAAAAACTGAACATACATTTTCAGTGGTGCACACTGCACAACAACATCCTGCTGTCTAGGAGGCACTGTAAGTGGCGTAAGCTTCGCTCTCCATTTCACTGTTATTTCTATAGAGCTACATAATGGGAATTGTAACACAGACAAAGGCCACTCACTTCGTTCTGTTTGACCCCATATACTAATTCGTGGGGGTATAGAACACGTACATTTTTATATTAACATATTTTACAAAGTACTATACATAACTTCAACAGTTTAAGTACAAGAAAATATGGACAAACATATAAAACGGTTTCAGAAAAACGAGAAATGACATTTAGAATCGGTAGCCAAAATTTTGATTTTGAAGGCACTATTAGTTCATTGGCTAATACCCAACTGCGAGGATAGCGTATTATTATTATATTTCCAGAACATTAGACTTAAGTAGCAGAGTTCGCTAACTTCACAGATTTCCATTTTGAGTTAGGGTAAGGTAACCTAACGAAAAATGTAAAAACATAAGCGTAAAATCACTCGCCCTAACCAAAACTAACCTAATCGAAAGATTTTAAGTTAGTACACCACCATTTCCTTTACATCCTATAACTTCTAACGTCTGTGGAAATATTTTTCGTTAGTAAAATATGCCTGTAAAATTAACAGTTTGACTGGTTCACTATACGAGCGTACTATTCCCAATATTTTTCTAGACATACAAGAAAACAAAACGACTCAATAAGTGTGTGTCCACAATGAACTGGTAAACAAACGCACGCATATATATTTTCACTGCTAACGTACGTAAAAACATCTCACAGGCGCACTTATTAGCTTGGAAATAAAGAGAAAAGGTTATAATTTAAAAACGATAAACATATAACACAAAATAATTTAAGTACAATATTTTATAAACAAATATATGAGTTTCTCCCATTTACCGCAATGTTAATGTCTCCCCACATGCGAAAGCAGCGCACCTAGCGGCAGAAATTTTCTCTGTGCCAAACCTGTAGTAGAATTAACCTTACCCGAGAGCTGCAAGAGCACAGAGTTGCCAGATCAAGGCCTAGTAAAACAAACCTATTAGTTTTCCAACTTATTACAATATTTTACTTTCGTAATCTTTGGTTTGGTTTCAGTTGGATTGTGTTTGTGTTGTTAGTTGTTCGGACGGATTTTATTTTAACAATAGGAAGCTGATAATGGCAGTAGCTTGGGCAAACTGTAAAAATATTGGTACTAGGTGTAAATTTAGTTCTTCTGCTCGGTGAGTTGCTTTGTCACGAAACAGAAAGTGTCGTTGTTTTTTATTTATAAGATTCTTATTTTTACCGTTTTGTTACAGTTTGCTTTCGACTTCGTCGCCAGCTAAAGATAGCAACGAAAGTTGGCTTAGCAAGTTACTAGTGCGTCGAATTGAACCAACGAAAGAGTCTCATTCCAGGTTACTGTCGGACAAAGAAATTATTTATGAACTTCAGACACACAATGTTAGACCGGACTGTTTCAAAGATTACTTAAAGAATTGGTAAGTTTTCGGTTGTTTTAGTTAATTGTTAAGGCTGTGACGTGTACATCAAGAAAACTAAGTGAAGTGAGATTTTTGGTCAGTACTTAACATCGAGGTCTTTAGCGCTGGTGAGTGGTGATATGATGTATGGAGCAGCGTCGGAATGAAAGGACGGGGGAGAGAAAACTCGCCGACCAGCGGCATCGTCCGGCACGATTCCCACATGCGAAAATCTGGGGACCGACCCCGCCGGGAATCGAACCCCAATCGCGTAGGTTGGAGTCGAGAGGTCTGGTCTGATCTCTCGGCCACCACGGCCCCACCAAGAAAATTAAAATGTGAGAATGGCATTGTTTCATTTACGGGGAAGGAGGTTACGAGTTGACATAAGCCTAGGGCAGGAGATGGTACTGTTGTGGACCAGGGGTTGGGGGTTTGGAAGTTTAAAAGGGGATTACAGCTTGCCACAGGCCGGTTGCCCAATTGCAAGTGAATTTATTATAATTATGATTGGTAAGTAGTTTTATTATAATGTTAATTGAATGGATTTTGTCTCCTTTCTGAATGAATGCAAAATGGAGTTACTATGTTTTACAATTAAGGTGGCTCTTGCTCTTCAATGGGATTAGCTAATGGATATAAAAAATGTAGTAAAATAATAAGATGGTCATAGTTTTAGTGATAACCACATTACACAGAACTACACTGCAGCCATCCTTCATTTGGTACAATATTGGTAACATTAATTTGTTGTATCAGATATATTTTACTGTAAAGAAATTAAGTATTACGAATCACTACTCATTGTGTACCAGCCAAACTATTGGTTTTAGACATATTGTTAATGACATGTGTTTCTAGTGACGTTCGAAGTAGTCCTACATAAAATAATTGTTACGGTGAATTTTTAGGTTATATTAGGTTAGGTTGTTAAAGCCCAATACACACGGTTATCTTATTTGAGCAAAAAAGTAAACACCTTCTAGTTCAAGGTGATTTGCATCGTGTGAATGGCCAACTTGTATGCAAGTAGTGCGAGTGCAAGATCTTGCATTCTATCTAGAATCATTTAGTGGTAGTTCTAACTTTCATGTACCCTTTCATGTACCTTCTCGTGCAAGTCGTTTGTTATATTTTCATGTGGCTAGTTTACGTACGTTAATATATTCTAAATAGTATTATTTGAGAGTAGAACACAAATTGAAGCCTCGTATAGACAAAAAAAATTTATTTTTCAGTTTCTATCCAGTATATAACTGATGTTTCATTTAATTCAAATTGACAAATTCCATATCCTCGTTATTTTTTATAGTAGGAAAAATCACAAAATTAAAAAAATATATATATATAAAAAACAGAAAAGGGCCTTGTATTTCTAACCCTTTTTGGCATAGAGGCACATTCAAGCTAGTACGCAAGTAGGCCTACTACTGTGTGTACGGTACGTTCATAAAGTATGTATACAAGGGAGTGTAAACTTTATTGTTCACCCTTTCGAGATCACCTCGATGTACAAGAAAGAGGCCCATGTGTATTAGGCTTTAGTTAGTTGGCTCGCACGACCTGCGTAACATTGACGTTGTGTAATTCATAATTCTCTTGGAACTCTCTGCGTACTTCTTGCGTGCTATTTCCTAGCTCCGCCTTTAATTCACCGCGTTCTACAAACTTTTGTGTTGCCGCTTCCTCCAGATTACAGACCCTTGCCCTGAGTTATTCGACTCTCCCAGTTATACGTTCCTCCATATCACACATTCTTTCTCCATTCTTTCATTGAACTAATCTCTCACCTTATTTCACCTTGTACTCCATTTATTTAGCCTTGTATCCCCTTTATTATGGTCAAAAAATGCCCAAACATTGCCTGAATATCTAGCAATCCCATGCCTTCCTTCTCTCTAGTTCACTCAATCACCTGAAATTGCCACCTGAGGCTGTTCGAACCTGGTCCTGAACTCAGCTCACTCAACACAACATCTGCGTTTCCTATAGAAGCCATATCTCTGGATTGCATGTTCCCTGTTGGTTCAATTTTGCCACTAAACTTGACTTGCACCTTGTACTTACTGTAGTGGCTTCGTTTTCATTTACTATATCTACCTCATTACCTTCCTGCTCCAGCCCTTGCTCAACTTGTGATAGAATTTCTGCTTTCTGGCAAGTGGTCAGCTAGGGTCTCGTCTCCATGGACTTCTGAAAAGAAGAATTTACTGCTTACTTGTGTGTCGCATACCCTGAAACTACACAACTATGACATTGTTCCGCTCTTGCTACTCTACTTGGTGTGGCTGCCTGCTGAAATACGATGCTCCATTATCACCAAGCTGCATTCTATTGTATTTCAAACCTCTCACCAGCCACTCCAGGTTACGGTCCCTGATAGTGTGGTTTCGTGTAGTCGTGAAGTCTTGTTGGGATAGCGGCTCTGCCGGCATCGCCTACTCTCCGATGGCGACCATTATTAAGGACATTTGTATTTGTGAAGCCTGTAGACAGTCATTGTATCTCTAGGCTCGTGGCCCTGTCCTCCGGTGGTGTCTGCTCCGCGGACTGTGCACTGATACTCTTACTCAGGAAGGTTCATTATGCTATACTTCTTTCTTGTGACAATACACTGTAGCTCTTTTTAAACTAAAGATGTTATTAACATAAATTTATCTTAAATGAGTTATTTATGCTAAAAAATCTATTTTTTTTACATACGTGCTTTGGAAGCTTCGCCATACATAATTTAATACAAACAACTTAATATGAATTCAACTTCGGGCTATTACATGGTCGTCCCATGTCTGACCAACTTCAGTCTTCGTAGACAATTTCCTAATATAAAAAAAAATTATTCTCAACAAAACTTAGGCTACCAGACGTTGTTGTCACGTGTCTGCCCACGTTGGACTCCCAGGAAAGTGTAATCCAAAAAATTATTCTAAGCTGAATTTATGATACCCGACGTCGTCCTGTGTTTGCCCATATCAGGCTCTCAAGACGGAGTAATCTTAATGCCGAAAAATTATTCTCAGCTAAACTTAGGTGATTCGACATCGTCATCCTGTGTCTGCCCACATCAGGCTTCCAAGACGGATAATCTCAGAAACGTATGTCTGCTGGTGCCTCACATCTCCGCACACCTAAACTCCCCATCCAATCAATGTGCTCTTATTCTCTCACTGGCCACGCCCCCTAGCATCGTCTTTCCAGTTCCTGATTGCACCGCCATTTATTGTTACTATCTTTTGGTTTACTTAATAGTACATAGTTTTTTACAACTCATAGTTATCATACACTTTTCACAAAATTTGAATTAAAACGCTTTACAGTAACTAATAAACATTTTACATTGTGTGGCCAGCTCGGCACCTGATTGGCCGTGGCATTTTACACAGTCCAGAGAGTCAGTCCTGTCCCCCATCCTTTTGTCACAAAGATGAAAGATGGCTCTCGAGAACCCTTTCTTGGCATCACCAATGTCCCTACTATCAACCAGAGTGAGCCTCTGTTCTTCATAAACACAGTAGGCCTATTTGCTCTCTACCCAAAAATACATGTATCACTATATCTGGTAATATATATTATAAACATATTCTGCGAAATCCTAAATGCTCATAACAGTGTAATGAAAATCATCAATAATCTTTATTTTATAGCTAGGGAAGTTTTCTATTTTGCCCGCACTGTGGTCTCAGATTGCAATGTCTATCAGGGTGAGCTCAGTTTGTCTGTGAGCTTAGAGAAGCGCATGAGGGAGATTTTGACTTGTTCCAACCAAATGCACAGCTACAATATACTGGGTAAGACTTCCTCAGTGTTTCATCAGTGTTTGTGCAGCCTTGTTATCAGGCTATGAAATCTAAATGTAGTTTTGTGGCCATTTGCACCCATTGAATAAGACTACATAAACCTCTGCCTTACCAGTCTTAAACATTAATAGTGCCCTGTGCTTGCTGGGTTCTGTGAATGTTCAGGGTACTGGCAGATCCCTGTCAGACCTAGTTATTGGCCAAGACAGCGTTTACAGCACCAAGTGGGCAATGTTATTAGTTCTGCACAAATTCATTTGTACTCTAATGTGCCCCCGCTGACTTTCAGGCGATGATGGTGCATGTGTTAGACAGCTACGTAGGAGAGTTCGCATCATATCTGGGCAATGTGGTGGTCTGGTCAGACAAATGGGAGGACCATGTAATTCACCTCACACTAGTGCTGGAGTGATTTGCAGTATTGGACCTAACGTGTTCTAACCATTAGTACCCTATTGGTAAAACAGAACTGGTCTATCTCTGGCACATTGTGAACAAAAGCGGCAACAGACAGAGCGAAGAACACTTCCAGATCATTGAGGAATGGGGAGTCCTGCAGAGGCTGAACGAAGCAACTTTGAAAATTATTTGACCTAATTAACTGGTAGAGACAGTATGTTCAGAACTTTGTGGTAGTCACAGCACCACTTTCAGCACTAATGTCTGTTGTAGGCCTACTGTTGTACAACAGTTCCAAATGACTAAGGAGGCAGATTGGGCATTTTGCAACGTAAATGAATGTTTCCGCACATTCCAATAATGCTTTGTCACGCTATGACCAGATGCATACACTCTACTTGCAAACAGATGCGAGCCTGTAGATAATTGGTTCAGTACTATACCAGCTAGCAGACAATGGTGAAAAGCTGATCATAGACTTGATGAGCTAAATTTTAACCTGTCGAGCGCTATTATGACTTTATTGAGCAAGAAGGCTTAGTAATCACATGGGCCCTTAAGCATTATCGCCAGTGTTCTATGATGTAAGCTGTTGGAATTCGGAACTACACACAATTAATATTTGCTTTAATGCACCAAAAAAATTTGCTACTGTTCCTCCATGCAGACCTTCCAACCATCCGGATTTTGGCCGGAGTCTCCGGATTTTTTAGGTTGTCTCCCGCCCTCCGTATTTTTTACAGAAATATCCGGATTTGTGATTTCCACTGCATGTTTTTCATATTTTTAATGTCGAACGATAAAAATAATTGATTGTCGCAGCTAAGTTTGCAAGCAACGCGACTCATAATACAATTGATTATCGCAGCGTAAGTCATAACTGAAGGAATCGAAATATTAGTTCCGGTTCGTCGGCCATTATTGTTTTGTGGCGAGTTATTTGTAATTTTAAAATGTCCAGAAAATACGAAACTTGTATAGAAATGCGTTTTCAGATGAGTACCTGTGTATTAAAGAATCTGAAAAGGTGCTACATATGCTTTCTGTTACTGTATTTGTGTAGGTGTGATTTATCCGTGGCACATATGGCGGAAAACGTGATGTCATCAAGCATGTGTAAAAAAACAAAGAAAGCACAGTATGTGTTGAAAGTAATCGTAAGTTAAACTTTTGTGTTAAAGAAAATGACAGTGAAAGTGTTACACGTGCGGAGTGTCTGTTTACTTCTTTTATAATTGAACATAACCTCCCATTCAACTGTGCCGACCACGCAGGGGCGTTGTTTAGGAGTATGTTCCCGGACAGTCTGATAGCCAAGCAGTGTGTATGTGCCCGAACTAAAACATCAGCAATTGTGCGTGAAATAGGCATTAACGAAAAGAAGAAAACAATCAAAGTTCTTCAAAACACGCCATTTTCTGTTTCTACAGATGGTAGTAACAAAAGTGATGCTAAGCTGTACCCTATTGTAGTCAGTCTGTACAACAAAGCTTCTCAACAAATCGACAATTGTATACTCTCTGTCCCTTCACTAGAAGGCGATGCAACTGGTCAGAACATTGGTAATCTTGTACTTGCCAGCCTTAAGTCGTGTAATATCCCGCTGTCGAATGTTTTGGCCCTAAGTGCAGACAATG
>PNEQ01008612.1:0-13938 GCA_003012365.1 Medauroidea extradentata | reverse complement strand
TAAATGTGTTATTGAGTGCTAAACACACAGACATAGGTTATGCTGCAAGGAATGCCCTGCAGAAAACTAGGGATATTTCACAACTAGAAATTTTGCAGTTCAAAAATGAATGTAGAAGCAGTTTACAAAAGCTGTGTGAAAAAATGTTTGAACGCTCACCACTAAAATATCCTCTTACCGAAGGCATTTCGTGTTTGGATCCTGCAGTTGTGTCACGGCCAGCTGTGCAAAAAAAGCGTCTTAAACAGACACTTAACATACTTGTTGACAAAAACCTGATACCTGGTCTCGAGGCAGACAAAATTGAGTGTCAGTTCAGGTCACTGTGTGAAAAAGACGATGTTCAGGATGCATCAAAAAAATTTTCTGTGAAAGATGATAGACTTGACAGCTTCTGGGAGAGACAGTTAGTTACTCATGGTGCAGGATTTCGAAGAAATTTTTTTGTTTTGTAAAACTTATATTAATTTTATCCCATGGAAACGCTAACGTAGAGCGAGGTTTTTCTGTCAACCGCGAATGTTTAGTGGAGAATCTTAAAGAGGAGTCCCTAATAGCTCAACGGCAAGTGTATGATGAAATTGTTGCATCTGGTGGCTTAGACAGTTTTGTGTCCAATATTTCCAAAGACATAATACATGTTGCTCGTAATTCACATGCACGGTATAAGGAAGCAATGGCTCGACAAAAGGAGGATTGTGAATTGAAGAGCGAAAGTGAAATGGCAAAGAAGTGGGCAGCAATCGCTGCAAAAGAACTTGCTGCCAAAAAACAAAAAATTATTGAGGAGGCAAGAAAGGAAGTTGAACTGATAGATGAGGAACTCAAAACACTTACCAGATGAGCTTCATTATCATGAATTAAAACTGTAGTGTGTGGTGTTAGTGTAATTGCTGCAATTTGTAACAAGAATATGCTAGTGTGTGTGTGTTTGCAAATTTTTTTGTTGATTGTTAAGAGAGAAAGAACAAAACATTGTGTGAGAAATGAGCACTCTAATGTAGTGACATTTTTAGTGTATAATGTTTTAATGGACTTCAGTGATATGTATACACATAAAGAAGAAAATACAGCGGGGTACCAACATGTAACTGCAGTACAAAGTATTTTATTACATCGCCAAAAGTATATGTTTTTGTAATTATAAATATCAGGGAAATTTTGAAATTTTAATCAGGGAAAAATCAATCAGGGAATTTTTTTGGTTGCAGTGGGTGGCCACCATGGGTTAGGAAGTAAAAGGCACTTATCAATACATATTACATCCAACAGGGTAAGTTCACGTATGAACTGATTCCAGCTTGCGTACAGTTCATCAGGAAGGGGATCATTCCAGTCCAAAGAAAGCTCCCACAAAGACTGGAGCAAAACCTTGGCACGAACAATTACAAGAGAAATCCAGCCCAATGGATCGAACACCTTGGAGATCTCAGATAATATAAGACGCTTAGAGGTTGCTTCTTTAGGTTTAGATATTGAACACGAAAATGCAAATTGATCCAGGGTAGGATGCTACTCAAGTCCCATTGTCTTGACCATGCTATCTTCGTTGAAATTCCAAGATACTGCAGAATTCCATAGCTCAGCTGATAACAGCTTCAAGGATTTCTGGTGCACTTGAAGCCCACTTTCTCAGCTGAAATCCACCGCGACTTAAGAGGGAAATGAGTTGTTTCTGTAGTTCTAAGGCTTCTTGGATGCTGTCTGCCCCAGACAGAAGGTCATCAACATATAAGTCGTTCATCAAGATTGGAGCAGCCAGTGGAAAGTTATCTTGTTCATCCTTGGCTAACTGTTTCAAACATTGAATGGCAAGATAAGGTGCACAGTTTTCACCATATGTTACAGTTAGCAAACAATAATCTTGAATAGGTTTGTTAGGGGATGGTCTCCACACAATTCTCTGGAAGTCGGTGTCATGCGTATGTACCCAGATTTGACGATACATCTTGGCTCTATCAGCGATGAGTGGAACTATATGCTTTCTGAATCGTATTAGCAGGAACCACAGATCTTTTTGAAGCTTGGGTCCAACCATCATTCCATCACTCAAGGAGACACCCAAAGAAGTCTTCGTTGAAGCATCAAACACTACTCTTAATTTTGTAGTCGCCCTACTCTCCTTATATATTGGACTGTGAGGGATGTAACACATCTCACAATATGGCTTCTTCAGTTCGTTTGATGGAACTGGCTCCATGTGACCTAAGGCAATGTACTCATCCATAAACTTTACATACTGTTCATGTTTGGTTGGTTGGTTCTGTAACTGATGTTCTATCATGCTCATTCATGACACAGCCACTGACTGCGACTCTCCTAACTCTGACTTATCTTCTCGAAATGGCAATTGCACTACATACCTGTCATCTTCCTGCGTTCATGATTTACATCAAAGTGCTGCTCACATAAGGATTCTTCCTTGGTTAGTGTGGAGGTAGAGGGAACTTCCTCTAACTCCCAAAACTTGTGTAAAGTTCTGTTCACATCATCACAGTGTACATACAGAGAAGTTACCGATGATGGGGATGAGTCACTATGAATGTTACCGGAGAGCGCCCAACCAAGATTAGTTTCAAGTGCAGCGTCCTGGTCTAAGTAGAAGTGGGAAAATATCGCCACCAAGAAGAATGTTCACTTTCCTGGGAGTATTGTACGTGGGGTCTGCTAATATCAGCCCCTTAATGTGGGACCAGGAGGCCTTGGGAATAATAAACTCCTGATGAAGACATCTTGTCAATTTTGGCATTACAAGAGCATTCACACTAGGGAGTGGTGTGCAGTTAGGGTTAGACTGAAGATTCAGTTGAACAAGGCTAGAGACCTTACCTATGCTGTTTGGTGCTAGGCCTGACACTGTAATGTTCAATGGCTGCTTCTTTAAGCCAAGCAGTTGCACACAATCCTTAGTTATGAAGCTAGCTTCGGAGCCAGAGTCAAGTAAAGCACGACATGTGATTGAGTTACCTCTACAGTCCTGAACCTGAACTAATGCAGTTGACAACACCACCTTCGAGGGGAAGGACTGCACTGAATGGTGAGATGATACTTCTGCTAGTGTAGGTTTGGAAAGTTAATCTGATTCTTGTTCTTCATGTAACAATGTATTGTGGTGTCCTTGGCATATCTTGCATTTTGATGAATAGCACTGTCGTGACATGTGAGTAGTGCTCAGGAGCAAAACCATTTATCTTTAACAAATTCATATCTCTCCTGGACTGAGGTGGCCAAAAACTCGGGACATTTGTACAGAGTGTGGTTCTCAGCACAGTTGACACACTTATGCTCACGTGTACTACCATGCAAAACTGAAAGATTCCTACTACCTTGAATTTTATTGGTAGAGTCAGCAACAGTTTTTGCTTTCAAACTTTTGCTGCAGCTAGTGCACGGGTTCTATGTTCCAGAAATTGCACGAGTTTTTAAAATTTTGGCAATTCATCACAGGTTAATGACAGTTGCCAATCTGTTCTGGAATCACTATCTAACTTTTCAGTTACAACAAACACAAGTACTGCATCCTAGTGCTCGACTGGCTGCCCCAGAACTTTAAGCAACCTTGTGCACTCAACAACACTGTCCAACATGCGACTCAGCATACCTACAGACTCCTGCTGAATTGTTGGTTGTGAAAATTGACGTTTCAAGGTTGCATCCACCAACTTGCGCTTGTTTTCATACCTCGTAGTTAATATATTCCAGGCTTCAAGATAGTTGGCGCTACTGATGGGAATAGACTTCAATAATACAGCTGCATCACCCTGTAATAACCCCTTGAGATATTGTAGTTTCTGGGCTCCCGAAAGGTTCTTATTATTATGAACAGCAGATTCAAATAAGTCCCTAAGGGATATCCAGTCCTGCAAGTTGCCCCCAAACACTGGCAACTGTAACTTGGGTAATCTAACCTCACTTCCGGTGTCACTTTTCGGCGATGAAATGTCAAGCTTTTCTGATCCGACTTCATGGATCTTGACAAGTAAGGCCGTCAGTCGATCTTGTGCTTCACCGAGATCATCTTCATGTGTTGTGTAGTCCTCATAATTTAATGCAGTGCTAAAATCCACCAGTAGTCGTATCAACCTTGTCTAACATTAATTGCACTCTTTTCTGGTGTACTATTGCTCCACTCATGTCGCCATTCACAAGTTTACCAACGGCGTTCTGTGCACGAGTAATGTTTGATTTTATAACCCTTTACTTCGCCAAGAGCTTCTCCATTGATTTTCAATTCTCAACGAGTCTTCACAGAATAACAAATGCCAGATCTTTCACAATCCGGCCTGGAGGACCAATAAGTGTTCCATGAAGTAGGCTGTTGGAATTCGGGATTACACACATTTAATATTTGCTTTACTGCACCAAAAACATTTGCTACTGTTCCTCCATGACAATGAAAACATGAAACAAAACACTGCCCAAAGAAAAAGAAAACAATGTATATAAAAATAAAACGAGTGAACAACATAATAAGACTCAACAGTCAGTATCTCAAATACCTGAGATTCATATTTTGTACAGACAACTGTAGCTTTGTGTGGCTTTACCAGATGAAATAGATTAGGAGCAAGTTAGCAAGGTGATCCAACCACACAATTTTACCATTTAAAACATGCTTGGGAAGGATAATGAATTCCGATGCACTCTTCCTCTCCCTTTGTGCCAAGATGTATGAACATGACCCAGACGAATTGGAACAGATGTAACCACCAAGACACTGCTGATAGTTTAGTCAGGACAGATTGCCGGCACAGCTGAACCAGCTGAAAATGACGGCAGAATGGGAAGAGGGTGTATCAACACAACAGCCAGACATCATGCCAGCAGCACAGGCGAAAGACTTGGAATCCCAGCAGTGGAAATGAGTATGCGAAGAGTGTGTTACAGTGCACTGGCGTATGCTCAACATTTGCCTGGTGGTGCAAACCCAGGGTCCAGAAAGACATTCCTGGCAAAGCTCGGCTATGCTTAATACTATATTCTCACGTCAAACACCTCACAGGACACTATGGGTAAGACCAGACACACCGAAAGATTGCTCACCGATATCACTCGCAAGGCATGTTGAGAGATGTGAGAACATGTGTCAAGGCGTGCCAAGTGTGACACACATTCAAATCTCGATGCCCCTTGATGGTCAACAGTAGAAGCAGAGACAGCCGACCTGACCATTTGAAATTGTAGTCGTAGACTTGATGGGGCCATAGACTTATGGGGCCATACGCACGTAGCAGGCAAGCGAAATGTTTCATTACTGTCATGACTGACATATTCTCAAAGTGGACTAAAGCATATACAATAAGAAGTGCTCAAACGACCGTCATCACCAAAGTACTGCATGCAGAATTCATTCCCCGGTGGGATACCCACGAGTGTTTATTACCTGAATGTACCAGGTGTGCAATGGGTAGGAGGGGATGTGATAAGTAAGATAATGCAGAAAGTGGCATTGCTATCAATGTGTAGGCAGTAGAAATTCCTGCAACTAGAAATGAGAAAGTTGAAGGGCCGGTGCTGGATGTGGTGTTTGTCAAGTCAGGGAATGTGTTAGTTGGTGTGGTGGTCCTGGATGGAATTAGCATGGTGGAAATAATGATGGGGAGAAGTATGGGGGAGAGCAAGATAAAGACAAGCTAGTTTGGCAATATGGTCATGGTATCAGTATGGGCGCAACAAATTTTCTGTGAGAAAGGTCTGAAAAGTGGGTTTGTGAGACTTGAATGGATGATGTGTTGTGGAGAGAATTTAAATTGATAGTTAATGTTATGTTGGAGAAATTTGTCCCTCAAAAGGTTTTTGGGTTAGGGGAGACCAACCATATTAAGGGGTAGAAGAAGGGTTCCTACCATTGAAAAGTGCAAATGGCTTGGGAGCATCAGAAGACAGGGAAAATGCAGAATTTTTGCAGACTGTGTACCTATGAGGCAGTGGTGTAGCCAGGATTTTAGTTTGGGGGGTGGGGCAACAATCACCCATCCCCTCTAGTGAAGCAGGGGGTCCGGGGGGGTCCTCATCCGGAAATTTGGATTTAAAGGTGCAAAGTGAGACTATTTAGTTTTACTAGTAGAAATATATATAAAAAACCTAACACAGCAATGTCATGTTTTCCGTAATTTTTTTAAAGTTACTTATATTATGATCAGCAATTTTTAAAACTCTCTTAAAGTCCCTCTTAAAATATTTACTAAAAACGTGTTTTTTTATAGTCATTAACGATACATTTGAACTCTTGTATTTTGTGTTGGTGTCTCTATGTAAATGTCTTATGATTTAACTTATTCGACAAATGGAATATTTTTAGCCTGAATGATCAGAAGAAAAGCCTAGTTCTTGCCTAGCACATGAACTGTGATGTATAACATGTCACATGTTTTGCCTTACACAAAACTGCCGAAATTATTGCCAGTATCTTTACATATTAGTAGAGACGTGAAAGTTTCACGTTTTCATTTGGGCAGAAGCTAGAAATCCCTCAACTGTAAGTTTGTGACACTTTCGCAATTGGCATTTGACTGATTTGACATTTCCTGGAAGTCTCTGAGCCAATAATGTAAATGTAACTAATACACACCTATATCACTAACAGCAAGCAGCTAATGAGCAGATGTCTGGCTCAGTTCACAAGTATTCTTGCAGGCTAGCCTACAGGTCAGTGAACTCTCGAATTTTTCCAGTCTCTACATATTAGAATAAAATACAGTCCAGATATGCACCTACATGTTAAAAAATACAGCCCACATTTTAAAAGTATTTGTAACACTTTTTTAAAATTTATGTAACTGCTTTTTAACAGTATTTGTTTGACTTTACGCCTTACGTTTCACCATTTAGGGTTATATAAATATGTTTTTCAGACACATTTCCTGCAGGTTATTGGCAAGCCTCTCCCTATACTCCAGAGGGAACAAGCTTATTGCTGACGAGAGTTGTTGAATATAAGACTGCAGTGAAATCACTGCATGCCTGTTTAGTGTTCTGCTCATGAAGACGATATTATTCTTTGCGAATTCACCTGTCACACGTATTACATACCTATTAATGGCTTCCAATGGATTAATAAGTGTGTTTAGAGAACTTGGCTTAAACACAACCACACACATGCAAATAATTTAAATTCACAACACAATGATTTTGCTGTCGAGTTCTTGCATCTCGCATAAACATGAACATAACTAGTTGAAACGAATCATTTTTTAAAAAAAAATTGAGCATTAATATGGATTTGTGTATTTTGTATTGCGTGAGTGAGAATCATTTACTTCTGTATTTAATTTATATGACACATGCCACAACGGCTTTCTGCGGCTGTGATATTGTTCATCATCTGCCTAACCTACTTCTATGTGAGTCAACAGCATAGTTGAGTGTTAATTTTTGCGTATTAGTAAATTAATTTTTAAAAATATCACAATTTTTTTCCAGACATTAAAATGTAATCCTAAATTTAAAAATTTTATATAGCTTCCAATGTTAACTTGTTTTATGACATCATGTTGAAATGTTTGTCTTAGGTCTCCCTTCTTGTAACTGCGACAGTATATGTGTTTCCTAGTATTCAGGAATATTTTTCTTTTGTAGTTTCTCTAAAACTTTTAGCCATCTTTTAAACACTCGACTCCCAACTTTCACAATATGACTTCAGAACTAAAAAAATGTAATATTTAGCAAGGCAGGGTTAAAATTCCCAGATATACGGTAATAATAAGAAACATTTTAACTGCTCATACATAAATGAATCAATTAATTTTAAACCTTACCGGCACTATTACACCAGCATCGTCACATCTTCCTTTACATTTTATTTCGGCATTTTGATAAAATTAAAATATGACAATAGATAACTTCCTTTTCCTTTTTTGTCACACATATCAAAACTTTCGTACAATGTAACTTCACAAAAAAAAATGAAATCATAATATAAGCAGCGTAAAAACGGCTCGGAAATGCTAATGTGGCACAGACAATTACAGCACTGCAGACGTGATATCTTCAGCCTAAAGACTTGAGACTAGAGTCAAGTCATGTGGATACCAAACTCGGCAAGCTTTCTAGTCCCTTGAAGCAGGCAGTGGTATTGTTGTTTGGGTGTGGCTCGAGAGGTAGGTAGCAGCTGACCAGTCTACAACCCTGCTGTGCCACAAGACTGCACTCAGAAAAAAAAGACGGGAGAAAGAGGCTTTGACCCGGAAGGAAATTCTTGCAGCTTAGTACAAAATACACCTAATTCTATCGTTCAATGGACCAGACACATTATTATTTATAAAACCGTACAACACAATGTACTTGTGAACATTTCAGTAATTAAATTGCCAAAAACTTTCTTAAATATATTTATGCAGCAAAAGGTTTACATTTTTAAATTGTAGTCTTTTGACTTGGGGGGGGGGAGGGCTGGCCCCCTTGGCCCCTCCCCTCTACTATGAGGCAAAGGGCTTTGGAACAGAGCGTTTATAAGGAACAAAGGAGTTTATAGAATCGTTTGTGTGAGGAAGAATGAAGTAGAACGGGTGATTAGGCAATGGTGCCAAATGGAATACGGAATGGAGTGCTCAAGTTGGGTGGTAAAAAGTTAGTTAAGTGTTTAGACATATTGTTTGGTTGTTTGGAAGGTCAGTATAGGAGGTTATGTGGTTGCAAGGTTGGAAGGCAGCATTGGTGGTCCCAGTATGTAATCAAGGTGAGGATAGGAGGAAGCCAAGCAGTTACAGGCTGGTGAGTTTCACATCAAATACAGGGAAGGTGATGGAGAGATTGGTGGTGCAATATGTGTTAGTTGGTCATAAATGACTAGAATTGACTACAGGAGTGCCAACATAGTTTTAGAAAATGTTACTTACATAAGACTTAGTTATCAGGTTCATTCGAGGATCTTATTCATCAGTTGGTGAGGGGAAGCAGATTAATGCCTGCTTCTTAGACTTGAAAAGGCATTTGACAATTAAAATGATCCCAATGGAACTGGATGAACTGTTAAATGACAAGGAGGTTTTGCACTGGATGTGAACTTCCTCCGAGGTCTTAGCCAAAGGTTGAAAGTAGGGGGACTATATCGGAGGATTAAGTGTTTAAACCAGGTTTGCCACAGGGAAGTGTATTGGGTCTTTTGTTCTTTACCATCGTGGGGAATGATCTAGGTTTGACAATTGTTGGCAAAATATGATGATTGTGTGTGTGCTGTACAAGGAGGTGGGCTGTTGGACAACTTGCAGGTGGATGTTAACAGGATATAGGCATTGAATATTAATACCAAGCTGAAGATAAATGTTTAGAAGACTAAGATAGTGAGTTTTATAAGGAAGAGAGTGGTCCGGAATATATAAGATAGGATGTGCAAGACATAACAGAGGCAGCAGAACATACTGTATTTACTCATGTATTCCAAAACAGTCAATAAAAATTCAGGGGTGTATGCTATACGCAGATAATAAAAGAAAAAGAAGGCGCAGTTATAGTCTTAAACTGACTGGTATCAAGAGTCTGAGGAAGGGAGTATGTTTCTCACTACCACTCCTCCACTATTATACCTCTTCCTTTTCTTTTTCTCCTCCCCCCGCCCCCTCGCACTGCTGTAACCATCACTGCTAAAACCATAATATTTTTTGTTTGCAGGTGTGCACACAAACGTACACACACACACACACAAACACACACACACAAAGAGAGAGAGAGAGAGAGAAGCATGGCACGCAGCAATTGATCTTGGCAGGCTATCTATAGATGGTTGTTGGGAAGGCACAGGCAAGCCCTCAATTCCTCCCGTGACTTTTCAATATCCTCAGTCTTCACTCTCTAACTAATGTGATTATCTTTCATCCTCTCTTCTTTGTTACCAGCCACATCTTCCTTCCTCCCTCCGCCCTTAGCCAATCAATCAATACCTCCTTCGTGCTGCTTCACCGTCTCATACTCCTGTGAGTTTGGTTTTACATACAAACAAGGCACTTAAATTTTTTCCCTGGAATTTGTAAAAATTGTTGTGGTCTTCGCTATACATAAGTATGTACGGTAAGTACCTTCAAGCGGTGCTGCAGAATGACCTTATGTGTAAGAAACAGGTAGAAACAGTGGTTATGAAAGAAATGAGGGTGTTGGATATGCTGGGAAATGTGCTAAAGGGAGTCAGCTCTGAGGTGAAAGAAAATATGTATTACTGAATGGTACAACCAGTGTTTGAATATATGGCAGCAGAATGGAATCCATATGTGTAGGTGGAGGTGTAGGAGTTTGATAAGGTGCAAAGAAAGGCAGCGAGTTAGACTTGCCAACTCTTATGATTTATTGGTAAAAATGTATGGAAATGGTGTTTTATGAATTTACGACAACTTTTAAAATTCTACGAATTTTTAGGCGTTCAGAGACTAAATGCACATTTTTTAAAATGTCAGAAATCATGAAAAATTTTTTGGCTCAGTTTTATTATTGTAAACTGCATTCCTAATCACATTTTGTTGGAACATTTGTAAAGTAAATTTTTACTGGTAATTGAACAGTTGGTCACAATGGAGCAGTACAAATCAATGAGAAAATTACTGTTGAAAGCCAGTCGGTGTGACTTTCTTAAATAGACTGGTTCAAAATGGCGGAATGTGTGGGCTGTGTTTTGATAGGCTCGCAGAAGTCAGTAGTTTCTTTATACATGGAAGTTTTTTTTTTTAATTTTGATCCAAAACATTATTATGCAGCTCCTTTATTGTCAATCAGGCTTATGGATACTGTTATCACACGTCAAAGTCTGAAGTTCGAAATGTCTGATGTGTGATTGAGAGGATACCTAACCTAGTCATACAAACAACATTATACATGTTTGGAACAAAATGCATTTGTGAAGTGTATGTAAAAGAATTTCGCTCTGAGTTAAATTCATTTTAATTATTTGTTTTGAAGTTTGAAAGTTGTAAACATATTATGCATTTAGTAAAAAAATAAAAGATGATGCTACCAACAGTAACTTAGCTTGTCTAAAACAAACGTAAAATGGAAATTCTGAACTTTGGGGTGAAAATTATTTTCCTTTAGCAGCATTACTAACGCAAAATATTTATTTATGTTAGGTTTTTTAGGCCAGGCTTACTTAATAACATTGTTGCATTTTTGTATGTCAAGTTAAAAACTTTTCTGAGCTATAGTCAAAAAGTAGGGCAAAGATTGTATTATAAATGTAACAAACACCTGCGATACTAATTTAAGTGATAATGTTGCAGAAAAATTGTATGTTTAGTTATATTTTAATTGTACTGTAACATTATAAAACTATTATTATAACTGTTCAGATTTTTATCTGTCATAGTTGGAATTTTTTCATTATAGAAAGTGCAATACATTTTTTCTATTTAAATTATTGCCATAGGTATTAAACACACTTATACGATACACAATTTTCAGAGACATTAGTAAAGGTGAGTACAATATGGTTTAGCGTAATGTTTACGAACGGGTCTATCTGTATGTATGTGTATTTCAATAGCTTTCAATAACTTCTTGGAACTAGAAGCCTGTTAACTTTTTAAAGTTCAGTAAATTTACATGAATCCAATTAAAACATGAGATTAATGTATTTTGACATAAAAATTACAGTGTGTAATTTATGCTTAAATATAACATCTAGGAGGTGTTTTACTGATTCTCTTCTCTAAAAGTTGGCAAGCCTGGGAAGGTAAATGGAGAAGGCAGTGAGAAGAAAAAGAATACTTTACTGATGAAGGAAATGAGATGGAGTCCTTTGAAGGACAGAAGAAGAGTGGAAATGCTGGTTATAATGTACTGGGTTTTAAATGGAAAGAGAGGTTGTAGGTGGTAGTGTTAATAAGGCATGTTATAAAGGAAGAGGAAACAGAAGTGAGAAAATTCAGAGGGTGTGGAGGTGATCAGAATGCAGTAGACAGTCAGTGCTTGTTAGGATGGTGAGGGATTGGAACATATTATGGGAGGAACTGGTGACTGTGAGGGGGGGTTTGAAAGTTAAGGAAGGCTTTGAATTTGGAGAGAACTCGCCACACTGATTGTAGAGTTTTGATTTTCAATAATAAGTGATAAAAAATTATTTGATGAAAATTATGAAAATTCATTACATTGGTGCTCCATCCTCCGTAGTAGCCAGATCCACATCCAAATAGGCAGTGAAAGTAAAGAAAGGGAAATCATTGTAACTTCTGATTTACCAGATACTTTAATATAGGCCTTTCTGAAAAATGTTAGAAATGTTTTATACAAATTTTATTTAAAATGTAGGTTGGACATTGAGGAATTGCTTGATACATTAAATTTAGTACATTATGCTTGCATGCTATCATGTTTTCTGAATGCTGAAGCAAGAAAAGCAACTGTTAGCGGTATGTTACAAAGACTTTGCATCTGTTGTCATAGTACATTACAAGCAATGATCAGTTGCTGAATAATTATAGTTTGTTTCTATGTAGAACTGGAAAGGATCTAGGCTCTCCTTTGCCCCGGGCATGATTTTCTCCTCCTAGCCCTCCTTTCCTCCCACTTTTTCCATCAGTCGAACCAACACAACAGCTATAAACGTATCTTGCATACATTGTTTTGTGCCCGCATAAATAACAGCACAAAATGTTAGTAGAAATACATAAAACTGGTACTTACTAATTTTTATTCTTATAATTACAAAAAAAAGAAAATAATAATAAAATTCAATTTGGCGACTGAAACAGAGCCTTAACAGTGTTTTAGTGTGCATTCTTATTTTAAATGCTGTATTTGTAACAATATATGGTGTTCAAGGTAAATAAAATACAAAAATACAAAAATACAAAACTAGTGTAAGTCTAGTTATTGGTAGATATTGAATCATTTTTACGCTCATTTACTTTTCATTCCCAAGTAAAAAATTTTGCCACTATCAGCGCCCCCTCTAACCCGATGCTGTCTGCCCCCCTCCCTATATTCGCCCCTGATGTGGAATGAAGTCTTGCTCATGCATCCACAAAGGTACGGAGGATGAATTGTCTTTAATGCAACTTGATTGAATTTGTGTGATAAGCTTCCTGTTTCTTGTCAGGGAAGTGGTATCCTCTTGATGGGCCATGAGGCAACATGAAGTTAACAGTAAAGTCGTGTAATTCATTGCTGACCTGTGTAACTTCCCCGCAACTCACCATCCACCTTCATACACATATTCCATTCTTTAAACTATGGTAAGTGTACACAGAGCAGCTTTTCTATCCTCAGGGTTGCCACCCTCTTGGAAAACCTGGAATTATTAGGGAAATGGTGGCCACCTGGAAATATCTAAGAAATTTCAGGGAATTTTGGGTCCATCTTAAGAATTTCAGGGAATATACTTGCCTTGTTCATTTTGAGCTTCTGTAAAAATTATAGGAAGGAAAATGATGGAGTTTTGAGAGCATTATAGAATTTTTGTTTTAAAAAATTACTATCATGTAGAGGTGATAATACTCCATTTTCAAGTTTGTTATTTCTGCTGAATGTTTTGTCAAGTCCACTGGCAGTAGTGTCAGATAGTACTTGAAATATAAACCTTTATTGGAAATTTTGTTGAATAAATCACCAAAATGTTGTTTTTGTACTTGTGAAAAATCAAGGAATTTTTTGGTATTCTCTCAGGGAAATCAGCGAATTTTCTTTGTTGAAAAGAGTGGCTAACCTGATTGCCAAATAAAATGTTTTACATAATGATACTTACTGCTGTTCTTGAAATAATAATAATAATAATAAATCGTCTTTATTTTCATTGTGGCGAAGTTAAGGCATTGTCGCCTTCTCTTACACTTAACCACAAACAATAGGAAATAAATTGTATTTAAAATTGCATACATTAAACATTATGATGATATTTGTTATAGTAATGTAACAAGAATTCCTGTAGTACTTCTACCATGACAATAGGGAGAAGAAAAAAAAAAGAAACGATAAAGTAACAGTACGGTATACATCTAAGATAAAAAAAAGTAAAAAAAA
>PNEQ01008611.1:0-17056 GCA_003012365.1 Medauroidea extradentata | reverse complement strand
ATGGGGCGCAAGAAATTAAATAATAAATAATATAGATAGATTTTACATTTTTAGTTATTAAAAATATTAGGGGTTATGTATACATGTATACTGCATATCATGTGAACCTTACGAATGTCGAGCCGAAGGTTGCCGAGCATGGCCGAAGATTGCCGAAGGTTAACGAGCTTGGCCGAGCATACCCGATGAATTTTTTAACAAAATAATTGTTATATAAAATTTTTTTATATAAAACATTTTTATTAAATAGTATTTTTATTACAAAGACTTAACTAAAAAGAATTTTATTAAAAAGTTTTCCTATAAAAATTTTTATTAAATGCATGTGGGGTTAGGATGGAATGAAAATCAAAAATTTTTGGAAGACTCGGAAGAAACCTCCAAGATGGCGGTCGGAACAAGATGGCAGAATTTTTAAACTTTTTTTTATTTTTTAAAATTTTTAATTTTTTTTTAATTTTTTTTTAATTTTTTTGAAAATTGACGTCATTAAAGATGGCGGTCGGAAACAAGATGGCGGCCGGAAACAATATGGCGTCGGGGTGTCGGGTTACAGGGGTCAAAGGTCAAGGTCACGGGGATCAAAGGTCAAGGTCACCCTCAGCCCTCAGCCCCTGTGCCCGGACCGGCATTTTCCTTCTACTGTCAATGATGATACCACAGGAACCAAGGAATAAAACTTGTGTCTAGTCATTGATGTAACCTGAAATGGTTGCTTCCACTTCGCTGTACGGGATAAGTTGAGCCCATTGATCTGGTAGATATACAGTTGGTGATGCTCGCTTTGCTTTTTCAATAATCCTGAAATCATGGTCACAATCCAAGAATGTACATCATGGAATGAGAGACTTATGTTGGACCTCGTCAAACAAATCCAGATCATGCACAAGGTGATGCTAAAATGCAGCAATGTTTTTATTTTGGCCTCCACATGAATCTGACCTTATTAAAAGTGTCTTTCTGCCTATGTTCTTTGTTATGACAGAAATAGGACATCAAGTATGACACTACATCTTCAGAGCCCCTACTGGCTATATTTTCCAGCCAAATCTGCATTGAGTCCCCATTAATATTGTGTATGTCAAGATTGTATGCCCATAACTGCCTGCTATATAAAAACTATGGATGTTTGAATGAGGAGTGTCTGAAAATCTTATTGCAAATCGAAAGCTGTTGTCTATACGTCTTGGTCATTCTTAAGTAAAGTATAGTCAGCTTTCATGCAAAACTTAGCATCTTTAGCCCTTTGTAAATGGACACGTTCTTGTTCCACTATATATGGCACTTAGAACCCTGTACTCAGCCCTGCCCTGATAATTTTGCATTCAGCATCTGTCAATTGATGCTCCTTAATGGACACAAACATTTCAGGCGAGGACAGCAAAGTACCGACCAGCTCACTCCCATCCTGATCTAGCTTGGCGAAGTTATCTGGTTTGAACATTCGTGAAAGGGCGTCTGTTACTGGGTTAGCCCTACCACTTACGTGGTGGATCTTGAATCTAAACTGATTTAACCGTATCATCCATCCACCCAACTTTCCCAACTGATGTGGATGTCCCAGTATCCATGATAAGGCCTGTTTATCTGTGAACAAATTAAATTCCCTCCCCTCGATAAAACTTCGAAAATGTTCCATGCCGTAAAGGAGGGCTAAATACTCCTTCTCGTAAGCACTAAGCCACCTTTCTGCATCAGAAAGAACACGGCTGGAATATGCTATGGGATGGAATGGTTCCTTCTCTCCCATATCCTGACTTAAAATCGCTTCCAAGGCCAGTGCAGATGCATCCACATGCAGATTAAAGGTCTTATGAAAATCTTGCCGACACAACACAGGCTCCTCAAACAATAATCGCTTCAAAGCTTTGAAGGATCGCTGCTGCTCCATTCCCCTCTTAAAGGGGACCCCTTTCCATTTCAGCCTATTAAACGGCTCTGCCACGTCCGACAACCCTGGGATGAACCACGCATAATACCCTATCATACCCATAAATTTCTGCACCCCTTTGACCGTAGTGGGCCTTGGAAATTCCGAAATGGGTTTGAACTTCTCCGGGTTCACTCGCAACTTGCCACTTCCGACAATGTATCCCAAGAAACTCATGGCTTTTTTCCCCATCTCCACCTTCTTGGGGTTTATAGTCAGGACGGATGCTCTCAATGCCTCCAACACTGTTCTAACATGCTGCAAGTGAGTCTCCCAGCTCTCATTATAAATAATATCATCATCTGTGTAATGAAAGACATATTTAAATTTAAAGTCTATCAAAATCTGATCAATGACCCTACTCAATGCCTGGCTACCAAAGTTACTACCCATGGGAATCCTTGTGAACTAATATTGTGCCCACGGGGTACTAAAAGCGGTGTATTTCCTGCAATCTTCATGAATTTGAATCTGATAGAAACTGCTATTAAGATCTAATGTCGTAAAGAATGTTGCCCAACCCAAATGCTGCAGAGCTTCTTCCACTGTCGGTATCGGAAACGAGTCAACCGGTACTCTCTTATTCAAATTTGCAAGGTTTACTACCAACCTAAATTCCTGACCTCCCAGCTTGTTAATTAAGAATCCAGGGGAAGAGTATTCTGAAGTAGATGGAATTACAACCCTGCCCTTTAATAACTTGTCAATCTTCTGATGATAACACTCCAATTTAATTGGTGAACCTTTGAAAGGCCGACTCCTAAAGGGAGTTTGATCAGACAGATGAAACTTATAAGGGACTACATCGTACTTTCCTATTTTTTTCCGTTATCACATCTCCATAATCCTTTAGCACCTTTTGCACATCATAATTCCTATGCTCCACTTCCTCAGTGACAGCATAAATGTTGTCCCTCTTCCTCGATTCCAATTTTACCTGGACTTCTGGGCTAAAATCAAAACACAGCAAGCCCTTCCGAAAGTTCACTTTGGCTTGATCACCCCCCAAAAAATCCAACCCAACACTGCCTGCACACACAAGGGTTTTATAACCGCAAAACTGAAATTCCAGGAGAAGCCAGCAATCTTACAGTGCAATTCTACCGAACCTTCACATTTCATGTTCGACCCATCAGCCGTAACTAAGTTCGGCACCGCACCAGTCCACAACTTGCCCTTAAGCGAGGCATTGTTTCCTACTAATCGTTCCCAGAGGTCCCAACTAATCAAACTCTTGGCTGCCCCAGAATACACTAATGCCCAATCCTCTATGCATTCCTGATGGTGCCCCCACTGTACCAATATGACATTTCCTCTTTGGGTATCTCTGCCTTGGCGCGAAGTCATTCGTAGCGGGGCTACAAGGTCGCGCCATCCCTTCGCCCCCTCTCTTTTCCCGGACACTGTCCCTTCATATGTCCCACCTCATTACATCAGAAACAACGACGCTCCTTAATATCCACCTTAGCCTTTTTACATTCAACTCACCAGTGGCCTCTACCCCCGCAGTTAGTGCATCTACCGATTCTCCCCTGCGTACCTTTTTCTCAAATGACGTGATAGGCATTAGTCCTTCCTTATTGTCCCGAACCTCCATTGACATAATCGGGACCTTACCATGGCCCTTATCATTCCCTGAAGTCCTATACTGTGAAGGAAACACCTTATAATATTCTTGGCGAGTTACTACACAGCATAGAACCTCAATAGCTAAGTTCTTCAGCTCTGTTAAGGTATTTGGGTACGAGCACAGATTACATTCTGCCCTCGTTGCTGGAGAAATGTTTTCCATGATCAAAAGGATCAGATTTCTCTCATCTCTCGCCTCCCCCAAAGCCCTGTTATAATCCACTACTGATTCCACAAATGATATAAAGGACTCGCCCGGCTTCTGAAAATGTTCGACATGACGTTTAATACAATGTAACGTGATGCTGACGGGACAAAACCTATTCAATACTCCACGTCAGAAGTGCTCTATACTACCAGTTTCCTCGTGTGACAAAACCTCCACTAGAACATGCGCTAACGGTCCCACACACTTTACTGCCAAACCTGTCAAAAAGCTCTTATCAGAAATCTGTTTCAAATCGATGATTCTATTTAATTTAATCAAAAACTCTAAGACTGGTTCTACTTCCCAGGACTCCACGCATGACAAAGTTTTAATTAAATCGCACATCCATTCGTAATTTTGTTTCATTACTTGGCCTCAATTTTCGCGCCCTACAATCTTTCGTCTTTCATACTCTTTTTTAAACCATGTAATCGCCCTTTGGTGTAACTCGATAGTTGTTTCATTCTCTGAAACTACAAGTCCTCATTCGTTTAGATACAGATTTAAATCGGCCTGCGCCAGGCAGTACAAAAAGTCCGATGGCGCCAACATGCCTATGAGAAAAGCCGCGATATCCTGGTCGAGATAGCCATTCAAAATTAATATCAGGCGTAGTACAATAAACACAGTTATAAGTTTCATTCCCTTGTTCAAGAATGCGCAATTCCGTCAAAATGTAAACAAACCACTTGCCCCGGAAGGGAGCAGTGTGGCGCAGTTAAATTGTGCCAGTCACTGGGGGTGAAGGCCTTAATAAATAAACACCCAGAATACTTAGCCCCACAGCTAAGCTCACACAAACAGTTGTAATTAATGACTGCATGTATGTTCTGGCTCAACAGGGAGCAAAACCAGCATAACCTGCATTTGAATAACATGGGGGCCCCCCTCTACTGCCTGCAGCAAGGGCTCTGATTTGCCTAGAGAGTCATTAGGTGGGCGTGTCCTGGAATGGGATTGGTTGTTGGGATCTTTTGGTATGAATAGCACCTAGGTGACATGAGGCCTGTGATTGGCTGAGAGCTTAAGACCCACCCCTTGTAGGGGAGGGGAAATGAGGGGAATGGACCGTTTTGGTACTAGTTGTGTCTAAGCGCTATGTGCATAGCATCTTAAAGACATCTTGAAGAAATCTTCAACATTACAAGAAAAAATAAGACCCTTAGGGGTGGAGGAGTCTTCAAGATGCATAGCATCTTGAAGACATCTTGAAGATATATTCTAGACGTTACAAGAAAAAAATAATACCGTTAGGGGTGGAGGAGTCTGCAAGATGCATAGCATCTTGTAGACATCTTGAAGAAATCTTCACGACGTTATGAGAATGAACCCTTTAGGAGGAAATAGTGTCTAAGCATCATGTGAGTATTGATTGTTATGAGCAAGGGAGGGTATACCCCTCTATTTCTCCAACACAATATGTCGATGCTCAACAGCCATTGCTACTCATTTGGCTACCATCTCCCGAGGTGAGTACATGACTCTCTTACACAGTCTACACCATCATCACCGCAATTTGTTTGTTAAATCAAATGTCATGATAACTACACCTTCACACAACATACACTCAAGTATCAATGCATACATACATACTTTGCTGTAAACTCTGTAATATAGAACCAAATAATGTATGCAGACATTTATTAACAATTAATTCACTATCAAATTCGTAACGCGAAGCATCCTAGTGCGTGACGACGCCCCACAGCTCGTTGTACAGAAAACGCCACTATTCTAGCAATCAGAAAATAGCACGCAGGAAGTATATATTGTTACAAGTAACGTAAAAGGTAAAAATATAGTATACCCACAAATAATCACCATGCGAATTTAAAATATATGTTCGTTAAAAAATACATCTAGTTATGTACATGAGGTAGACGTACTGTATGAAAACCTCTGCCACGACACATCACCGCGAGAATATGTACGTCATACACGTCAAATCACTATATTACTTAATGTACAACACAAGAACAGTAGTAACCCGAAGCATACTGTAATGTAAAAAAATTAAATTACTAAATATAAAACGCTGACACACTACAACGACAAGCTCTGCACGGAAATATCTCGCCAAGAAAACTTTACACCTTCATATTCATACTAGTTTACTGAAGATAGAAGGTACCGGTAACTACACAACGAGGTTTCCAGTTGGTCAAATCTCGCCTTTAGTGTACATCTGCTGCTTTTTTGTTATGAATCTCGAATTTTTGTGGATGCTCCGCGCATTAAATATCGTTTAAACGAGTTAAAATATCAATTATTAAACTATTAATTAAAAAAACACTTTGACAGGCACCGCACACCTTCAAATTCAATGTTAGGTACACTCATTCTTGATTATATTCTGTCATTGGTAAATATATATTACAGTACGATAGGATAACACCCATAAATCAAGACTTCTGACTGAGCGTACGCGAAGCACTGCTGTTGACATGAAGTGAGGTCCTATGATGAAACAGCAACAAAATATATATGAGCGAGGGAACCAGGAGTACACCAAGAAAACCGGCCAATCAACATCGAAACTCCTGCGTGCGAATCGACCAATGTCAACCCAGAAGGGAAACAACCTGGTTCGCTTTTTAGGAAGGCAAGATATCTAACCACTACGTCAGTTGTCAACCTATATCATTAAGCAGTGTTACTTTCAATTTTTTTTAAACATATTGTACTGAAATCGCATATATTGCGTATGAGTAGCATATAGTTTACCAGAAAACAATACAGTAGTTTTTTAAGATTTGATAAATTTAACCTATAAATACTGGGCAAATTAAACCAAATCTGGAAATCGTTTCTCCATTAAAAGAATATTACATCTCCATTGCTTCACGCACACACACACAAACACACACACACAAAATGCAGTATTAGTGTTACTTTATGCAAAATAACAGTACTGTATTAAGGTAGCTGCATACCCAAACAGCTGAACAACATGGAGAGCTTCATCAACCCTTAACAAGAATAATCCAAAATGACTCAACGCGCATGAGGAATATCTATGCACGAATAACAAACACTGTACGTTACACACATGTCTACTATTTTCAGGTGTACAACTACTATACTTATGCAAACATATTTTCTAACAACCTAAATTGCTTTGTTTAATTAGTTTATTTATTTTGCGATCCCGTACATTTATATACACATGCATAACGAAAAATCTTTTGAAAGATATAGGCAGGTATGTTACACCTTTAACATAATATTACGTCATGAATTGATATTGACACCATTGAACCACCTATAGAGACGAGTTGGCGAGAAGACAGAACAACAGTTCACTGACTTGATTCTAAGGTGAGGCGTGATGTGTCGCTCTTATCGTTTCTGCAGTACTAGACATCTATCACATATAATACATCCAACCAAACGAACACCTTAAGAAGACTGTCAGAACTATATTACTTGTTAACAATTTCCACACTGCCGAACCTTCCTGTCGCACGCAATAGTGGTGAGAAACAAGGTGAGAGAGTTTTTAGCTAGTTAGAAACCACAACGTAAAACCAGGTAAGGACGCAGGAGAAGAATCGAATCTAACCTTTTCACCAACCCAGCACTCGCTTAGAGCGAATTCGGAAAACCATGGAAAAACGAAACCAGGAATTTTTTTAGTGGGGAATCGAACCTAGCTAGATTCAAACAACGTTTGACAGTGAAAGTTCGCAACTCGCGAGAAAAGTAAACGTATCCTGTGACATCACTTTAAAGAAAGTACTCGCTGATATAATTTCGCATAACACACCCATAGCATAGACACCCTTTACTACAACTACTACCACTACGACTACTATTACTCTTGTCTTAAGAACACCGCCTGCTTGTCTCTGTTTTCCACGTTTAAGGTTCAGATACGAAAAAAACAGTAGAAACCACTCTGAACACACCGGCCCATCTACCATCATTCCTATGCGAAAGACTTGCAGGCTTTCCATTGGATTGTTGAAACTATGAGTGAAGCTCATGTAATTCATTTCATAACAATGTGAACAGTGTATGTGGTGACGTAGCTGTGAGAAACAATTGTTTAAATTCATGTTGAGCGCCTCGGTTTCAATACGAGTGATATTTTTTTGCAAGTACTTACTATTTTATTTTATTAATTTTATATGTGTGTTATTTATTTAAATGTTGTATGTGATCTCAAAACGCACTGGACAATCCAGGAACATGTGTAAAGGCGGGTAGGAGTCGGACAGGAAAACAAACCATCATGGCAACTTGGTTTACTTTCTGAAAAAGCCTCTGGAAAACCTGAAACCGGGACGGCCAGAGTCGGGGAACGAACACAAGTCCTCCCGAATGCGAGACAATGAAATGTGTTGTTGGTGGGTACACAAGTGAAGCGAATTTGCAACTAAATGCATTTATTTCTAACCTGCTGTAGCATGGTTCGAGTACCACACAACCATCTCTCTCTTTTTTAATTCCACTAAAGTAATTCTCGAGACGCGAATGTATAACATCGACAGAATAGAATCGCGATAACACATTAAGTGTTCCATATATACATACAAAATTTTAGAATTACCAAACATACTTCAGCATGAAAAGAAGCTAGCACTCTATCCACTACGAAACCGTATCCACTAGCCAACATGCAGCGAAATATATATTTCCCTTTTCCTGAATCGCAGTGTATCATAATGTTACAAAACGATGTTATAACCTACACACTATTACTAACTGCAACAAAATTTGCATTCTCATTCTGTCTCGCTGCTTATTTAAATGTTAGGAATGAAAAACATACAACGAAATACCCCACAATTACGATTTGTAGGCAGAGAAATATACTTATGTTTTTTTTTTTTTGGAACCGGGGTAGAGAAGACAAAAAAAATTCAGATCTCACATCTCTCTTACTTCAGGAACCTTAAGGTCTCGGCCTACCACGCTGAGTAACTACCGTATTAAATGAAATAATACTGTAACTAAACAGTTCTACAGACAAGCACTAAGTTTAACATTAATTTATAGTAATACACTTTACACACACTATTACTACGACAGATAGTGCGTTAACAGTAGATGTTCGAAGGAATGCTACCACGTATGTTTCGTATTGTAACACTGAATTAATCTCGTCTCTCTTTCTCTCTCTTTCTCTCTCTCTCTCTCTCTCGTTTCTCCAACGTTTAACGACATGTAAAAAGAATCTTTATTGTGGTTGCATTGCTTCATAACCTATGCACTGATTATTCCCATTGCGATCAGTACGTTTAAGCTGACTCACTTTACCATTGTTTTTTTTTTTTCACGTGTGTTTATTTACGCTAAATGAACGTTGTAGTGTAAAACTCATATTGCATAGTACAGATGTTAGTACCGTAGTATGCCTAGAGATATGGTGGTATACTTCAGGTTATTACTAGACCTTGTACACGTAAATTCTCTTCCAGTCAAGCATTACACCATATCGTCTATAAATAAATCAAAATCACATACACACAGTGTGAAATTGCAAGTATTGATAACCAGTATTATGTTTTGTCTGTAGTCTTGCTAACTAATTCACGCAACAGAGAATATGCATAAATCGTTTCTCGAGGTGAACATGTCAACTATATAAGATTATATATATATATATATATATATATATATATATATATATATATATATATATATATATATATACACACACATATAAAAGACGATGAGTACTCTTAGTAAATATTTTAAATACAATAGTTAGGAAGTATGACTTCAGTGACTGTTGATCCTACCTCGGAAAAAGAGTTAATAAATTACTAACCCTCGTCGAGGTTCTGAATTAGGCAGCATCCTTAACAGTACACACATTGTGTGCAGACAGTATAAATGTGTGTACGAGTATATTGTTAAGCAAGTGTATAATTATTGGAATAGTATATGTCTATCTTGCAACACTCTCCAAGCTAGAATACCAAGTTAATCCACACCTGTGTATGTAAGAAAACGCGAAAGAGCGATGTTTTTCATGTTCAGCTCATACAACTTAAGCTAACTTGTATGTCTATCCAATACCTGCAAACAGAACGCCGTTTCACTATCATTCCAGCTATACATTACGAGACGCATCAAAACTACACACACACAACTATCAAGTATTCGAAAAATAAATAAATTTGAACATTTTGTCATATCACAGTATGTTTCAGTTTTACATATAACTGCAATTAAGACTAAAAATATAAACCTGCATGTCTGCAACGACATTATCCGAAAACACAACTTCTTTGCTAATATTAATGGGAATTCACTTCGGTACATGTTTGCATTAAGATCACTGTTTTGTGTTATGCTTTTTTTTTTTTTTTTTTTTTTTTTTTTTTTTTTTTTTTAGGATTACATGATTTTGTAAGTATATTAAATTACTGGTATGCATTCGATTGGGATTCGAGTTATATATTAAATATACGTCTGTTTTCATATTGACTACTGATCAGTATTTAGTCTCTCATTGTTGCTAAGCCCTTATAAAATAATTACTCTAGGTTGATATTTAACCATATAATAATGTATTGTTTCGTTAAATAAAAATATGTAACTTCTCTTTAATTATCAGCCTACAAATCATAAATGGTTTCGTTCTGAAGTAAAATAAAACCATTATTCCAACATACTTTTTGCTAAGTATCGGCCATACCTGACACTTAATACTGTTAAGTCAGTGGTGTAGTCGCGGGAAGGTGTTAACTAGACACCTCCGTTTTTTCTTGGAAGAAATAATTTTATCTAAAAAAATATTTATGTTTATACCAGAGATATAATCAATGTTAAGATACAAAAATCTGTTTAAATATCACTATTTGGCACCTAGAAATCTAAATATTCCCGGGGGAAGACCCCCGGGGACCCCCCACTTTATTAAGGGGTATCGGTGTTCCTATAAAAGTTGCTTCCCTTCCTTTAAACCTCACGCCTCGCCACAGTTTAAAAGGTCAGCCGGACGAAGTTCACATGCGTACAAAACGTGAACCAATCGAGCTAATATTTGGAATACATGTAGCCAAACCTGGCACAGACTCTGATCGAACATTTTGGTTGCGCAAGTCGGTAAAATAATATGGCAGATCAATTATTTTATTAGAAGTAAATTTTTTCTCTCAGTAATTTTTACGTTTTTCGTGGACGGCATTGAGACGGCTGTGCTGCCATCTCGGGGTAAGTTTCGCAAGACTCCTCCCACCCCTAGAATCATCGGCCAATCACGGGTGCCTTGAACTCGCCTATTGGCTAATATGTAACCATAGCCAGTAGGACAGCCAAAACACTTCAGCTGCAGGGATTTCGTCACAAACTGCAAGCTATTGACTGCAATTTATAACCTAAAAAGTTTTTTTTATTTTATGCTAACTGTGTCATGTTGCACATGATTCATCATTACATATGTAAACTGTATTTTTGTTGTTAATAGCAGACTACGATGTATCTTCTTGAAGCTTAAACCATGCAGTATGCCTTGATTTTTTAGACGATGCTAAAGTTAAGATTTTATTCCCAGTAAATTACATTTTATTGCTGCGCAAACGAAATACTATCTACATTTATGCTCTTCGGAGTTCAAGCCATAATTGATTTTATCGCATAAACTTCTTTAGTTAACACAATTTCACGTCTTGAACTTATGTTGCTGCCGTTTGTGTGTTACATACATTTAAATGTGCAGTATCGTGATGTCACAGGGACATCAACATGGTGGTTCACATTTTTGCCGCCCATCACAAACTGCTAATTTTATTTACGATTTTCTGGAACTACACAGACACAAAGAAAGTATGGTACCATTGTTCATTAAATTAAACGCACTTTTATATAAAAAGATTATAAAATATATGAAAGTTTCCCTGTCGATGTGAATTTGTTTTTAAAAATGAAGTAGGACATTGTATGCGTTTTTATGACTTTATACCTTAGATCCTATAATGCCATGTGAACAGTTTTGTGAAGCAGTTCCTTGTGATTGTTACAATTTTTTTACAGAGAGTATGTGTGTGTATGTGTGATTGTGGTGGGGGGAGGCATATTTGAGAAGTGGGCATATGATGTAAATCGAACACGTGCGCATATTTTTTTAATGTGGATCTGAGGAGCTTTTTTTAATCCGGGGATGTTACACAGGTGGGGGCGCGTCATTTTCCCGAGCAGTTTTCTGTGTTAAAGTCGACTTTTCCAAAAATCGTTCAACCGAAAACCTTTTCGCCGAAAATCACTTTGCCGAAAATAACTCATCCGAAAAGTAATTTTGCCGAAAGTAGTTTTGCTGAAAAGTCATTTGGCCGAAAGTCGTTTTCCCGAATGTCGTTTTACTTCATTTTTCAGCATCTTCTTTGAGGGCATGGTACATAATTCAACGTTAAAAGCATTTATCAATAATTGTAGGTTTTTTGATGCCATTTGGCGAAAATTATACAATAGCAATCCTAGACAGTAGTTTTAGCCATCGTTTTAAACTAAAATTTTCCAGTGTTAGAAACTTCTGAGGCACTATCTCTGACGCCAGAATCTCGTACATTTATTTGCAGCGCAAGAAATCACGTGTAACGAATTAGTAATTCTAGATAAATATTTACTCCTAAATTTGGCAAATACTATTATCTAGAATTTTCGTTGAGTTTTTTGTCCATATTGGTTTCGAAAAAAAACCGTAGAAATCAATTGATGTTTTCAGTGCTTATTTATCTACCACTTAGTCTTAAATTCACAGTCATTTACCCTAAAATCGTTACACCGAAAATTGTATTTATTGACAGTAACTAGCCAACGTCGTTTCCCCAGAAGTCGTTTCGCAGAAAATTCTCGCACTCAATTTACATTTCAACAATCGTTTTGCTGAAAATCGTTTTGCAGAAAGTCATTTTGCCGAAAAGTCTGATGATACATTTTCTGACTTCAACTAAGCTAAATTGATAACATTTTGAAACAGTAATAGCTCACCCAGTTCTGGGATTGCGTAACTATGGATTTTTAGTTCTAGACACAGTTGAAAGAATGCAGTGTATTGCTTGAGTGTTGTAGGAGCTAATATTTTATAGAAAATTTAAAAGTTAGTGCTGCCTTCATGCAGAGGACTTACTCATATGAATGTAACCCTACATCATGCGAGCTACCTTTCAAATTCGTGAATATGGAATGTGTTGCAATTTGCGGTTAAAACTAAATTGCATATTTCTATACTTCTTCACATTAGTTGAACAAAATAATTCCAAAGAAAAAAATTATTTTCCTTATCTGTGTTATTTAGGCACATAATATAAAAAAAGTTAAAATATATTTTTCGGTCTGGTCTATAATTAATCCTGGATGTTGATCGACCGAGCTACCAGGCAACATATTATCATTGCTATAAAATGTTTTATGTAAAAAATAATAAATTACAAGAATCATTATTTTTATTATTAACTAGAACTAAACTGGCTCGTGCGTATACAGCAAAGTCGCCTTTATGTGCGGTGCGCGAATACAGTGTACAGCGTTTTGGTCGTTGGCCTTTTCCAATTTGACTGTAAGCCGTGACCCTACATTTTATTTACGGAACGAGAGATGTAAAATCCACCGCGTTCTTTCATTTTACGATTCCGGTTGATATTTTTCATGTGACAGCAGTCTGAAAAATATGTTTTTAACTATTTTGAAGTGCCCCAAAACCATGATGCTAAGAATATCTAGAATACAAATATATATATATCGAATGCACGTCACCTTCATTACATTTGGGATTGGTCATGCCGTCTTTAGTCATAGAATTAGTTGCCATTGCATTTGATGGATATTAAATGCCACAGTTTGTTGCGCAAAACCTCAGTGAACAAAAATAATAGCCTTGTCATAACATCCATAAGTCAATCGTTTTCGATAGCATTTATGATATGAATACTGACAGGTAGGCAACACAAGATTCACAGGAGATTTGAACGAATGTTATGCAAGTTAGTAATGAATGGATAGAGAACACTAATGTACATGTGCAAAGCATTATTCAGTAGTCGTAAGTTTGTGTGAGATAATAACATGTAATTCAGTATGCTTCGTGTTTTTTAAGACATGTGTCAATAAATGTCATGGTGATGCTAAAAGTCATAACACAAAGGGATTCGTGACATTGATTCTGTGAACTGCACCAAAAGTGTACTAATAATAACCATAAAGACTGTAGGGAAACGAAAATTTTAATTATGTGACATTAATAAACCGACGATTTTTGACTATCGATATAAGGGTTGTAGCATCAATGAGGATTGTTAATGCTAAGCCCTTCGTGAACAACCTATGTAGCATTTTGCGGTATTACACAACCTCTAAAACAGCTCAAGTAATGTCTACTTACATTGAAACGAAAACGAGCATGTTGCGATTTGTTGACAAAGGCACACATAAATGAAAACGATTTTGCTTTCCTACATAACATTACTTTTCTTGCGGAAACTTTTTGCCACATTCCTGTCAGGCAATGAGTGGTGTTTGTGAGGTGAACTTGTTGCTGTATTATTCCCATGCGAAACGATTGTCCCGCAAGAAATTTGCGCATGCATTACTTACTGTCACACACAGTCAACAGATGATTGGGGCGAAACCAGAACCACACTTCAGTAGTGCAGTGACAACGGATAGATACACAGTAGCGAACTGACCGACATGGTCTTGATTTATGGTGAAGCAAAGTGCAGTGGAAAATTAGCTGCACGAGTGTATCGTGAAAGATATCCAAACAGACAACACTCATCGTATACAATGTTTGCAAAAACCGTCCATCGCCTACGAGATACAGGAAGACGAGCTGTATTATTATGGACATACGTCATTGCAAAATTATGTCGTCCCATAAATCTTAGAAAGAAACTAAGAAAGACGAACAACGAAATACGAAACAAGAGAAAACAAGCCGAGTTGGCTGTAGTCGACACATCCATAAATCAAAACAACAGAACATGAACGATCCCATAAGGAATTAGTCAACAACAAATAAAGAAAAAAATTAATAATAATAAACAACCAATACAAAAACGAACTATTGTGTAAAACTCAAGACATCACAATTAAGGCAGCACAGACAATACTGGAACGAATACAATAATGGGCACAAGACAGGATAAGAACGACGATGTCACAGAGACAAAAGAATACAGTAGATTTACAAAGGCCGACTTTTCACAATGTTTCGGGAGCTGACATCTGCTCCCTTCTTCAGGTGAAGTAAAAGTGAAAACTGGCCGCCGTTTCCTCATGGCCATCCGAGGCCGTGCTGTCGCGAGACTGAAAGCGGAAGCTTCCATAACTCGCTGGGTGTTTGTAAATTCATATGCACCCCGACAGTCTAGTTTCAAATCATTGGAACGGCGGCGGGGCGCGTGTGACTATTTTAGCTGGGCTCCGGACCCGTATTTAAGGCTGGAGGGGGGTTGTTGCCATTAATAAAAATACGTGTTTGTGTAAACGGCGGGGGAGTTAAGCTCCCCTCCAGCTAGGCTGGAGTGATGTAGTGTCGTGATGTCTGTATAGTGAGGTGAGTGTTGTCAGCAAGTGGCTAGCTAAACTCGTGGAGTAGTAGTGCGTGAGTCCCTACACCATGAGAGCCGCTCCAATCAATCCCAGCCTACTAACTGAGGATCAGGCCTGACACTCCCATCGTTATTTCATCGTGTATTCGTTTGTGACATGAGGGTTTTCTCAACCCTTAATATTTGTTAATGAGCGCTGAACTGTGAGATGTACATAGCCTCGACCTGAAACAGAGAACTATCAGGTCGATGTGTCGTTAACATGTTGCCTTAATATACACAATGTCCCAATAATACTTTTTTTTATTTTATTTCATTAATTTTTTCTTCTTTAGCATATTTTTTGACGGGTCAATTACATGCCAGGAAAGTGAGCAGCTTGAAAAGCTTAGTCAATTAAAAAGAAATAGAAAAAAACTCCCTGTTGGAAAGGTACAAAATAATTATATCACAAATAGTAGATACTTCTAAGATTAAGCAAAATATATCTAATTACTATCAAAGAGAGTTGTGTGTCGTGTCACTGTAGAGTAACATAGTTTTTTTTTTAGTTTTAATTTTTTTTGTTTTTATATTTTTTTTGTTTGTCTAAATATTTTAAATAAACTACATGTATGTACAGTGCCCCTCTCCTCCCTACCATGGACTGGTGTGCATGCCCTTGGCCTGGTTCGCGAGCGAGGCTGGGGCCGACCTCTTACTCACGTCCCTAGACAGCCAGACCCTGACAGAGCTTCTCATGTGTTTGTGTCGTGTCTGCGTTGTATAACGTTACGTGTAGACGGTGCGGCGTGTGGCTTGTATGTGCACTGCGCAAATTTTTTTTTCTGGCGAGCCCCCGAATCCCGCTACGCCAGCGTGTACCCCGTCTCAGTCTATGGGTACTCCGGCATGCATTAGTAACTAGTTATAGCGCAAGGAGGGATTGAGTTGCGTCTCAAGGCTAAGCCTTATACGCCTTAGGTAACGTGCAAGGTATTAGGAGGTCGCGAGCCTCATGGGCTGAGCAGGGTTGTCTGGAGGCATGACTGCGATTGTGGCCATGCACTCACCCCCAAAGAGAGCAAGAGATAGATAAGGGCACAGAAAAACCAGTACAAATAGAGTAGGGTACTGGACAAAGCTGTGCGACCGGGCGCGCAGGGAATAAACCACAATAATTAATGTTAGGACATGGAGAAAGTAGGATATTTAGTTAACAATTCGTTTCCGAATTTGTTAAGAATGATGTGTGTCGGGGAAATGTGACGTCTCATTGGCTGGCGGCCACAGCCAATGAGAAGAGGGCGCTGCTCGGAGAGCTTTGTGCTAGGAGCCTGAGCGCTCCTAGCGGCCATCGCCCACACTCCCGAGCGCAAGCAAGCTCATGCTCTGCAGTGTCGGCAACAGGAAAAATTTTCGGTTTGTCGACCATGGCCAGAGGCCACCCCAGGCTGAGTGACTCGTCTGTTCGCCGTCGCCGTCTTCCTTCTTCGGTGTTGGCAGCTGCACCTTCATGTCTGGGTGGAGGAAGGGGCACCACTCCCTGTAGTACCTCCAAAATCTTCGGGTTGGTTTTAGGCGCGCCATCCCGAAGCTACAGCTCCTAGCCAGGCAGGGCCCTGACAAGGGCTTAGCCACCTCGACGTCCAAATTCCGACGCATTTCAGTTCCCCACGCAAGCAGCTCTCCACTGCCTGCAAGTTCCAGACGGCGGTTCGTTTCACTTCGCATTTTTTCAGCACCTCGGTCCCCCGCCGCCCTTCTCCGACAGACAGCTTCCTGTCGCTTGCCAATCTTCTTACGAGT
>PNEQ01008609.1:5884-17149 GCA_003012365.1 Medauroidea extradentata | reverse complement strand
ATCAGAACCTAGGTAAGCCGGGCGTCCATCTAGAGGCTTAAACAACTCAAACCCATAATTATGCTACCTAGCAGAGAGAGTTGCGTAGGCCTCCTCACTAAACCTAGAAACTAATAACTACATAAATCTTCAAACAACATATTTAAAAGAAAATAATAACTCTAAAACAGGTTACCAGGTGGTGGGGTACGCTACAATATACACTTTTTTTCCTGCAGTGTAATGTTGGTACAGTTACACTTTTTATAAAGTTTCATTATATTTATAAAGGTGTTTCATTATCATCAGCAATTTTGTGACTGTTCACTACATAATTGCAATGTGTGTAGTATGTGTAGTGCCGAAACCTGTTCTTGCAGACCTATTGTACCTACAGTAGAGCCCCGATTTAACGAACTCTGGAATAACAAAAACAGTTATTTAACGAAAGGATTTTTAGGAACCTTCAAAAAATAACAAAAAATGTATTAAATAACTAAGTGACTTTGATAAAATGGACTATTAATTGTAATGTAAGTCTGTAAAAATACTAGCACTGGCCACAGTAAATACTTATTTCTCCATAGAAGATCTTAAACCATCCGCCGAGAAACAAAAAAAAAAAAAAAAAAAAAAAAAAAAAAAAAAAAAAAAAAAAAAAAAAAAAAAAAAAAAAAAAAAAAAAAAAAAAAAAAAAAAAAAAAAAAAAAAAAAAAAAAAAAAAAAAAAAAAAAAAAAAAAAAAAAAAAAAATTTGGCTGCGAGAGTGATTTTGAGATAAACGTGCGCTGGCGCGGCCAAGCAAGTGACTGGCCCCGTGCTGTGTTGCATATCAAGCGCGTGCCTAGATCCTCATCCTAGCGGCTAGCGACTAGCGACTGAACGAGCTTCTAGGTACCATGTTTCCGCAGCATGGTGGTGGGCAGCGCATGAACTAATTCACAGGTAGTGCTTTGCATCTCCGTTAGAATGCGCTGCAGTGCAGCGTGCTCTATTAATTCTATTACCGTTAGAATGCAGTGCAGTAGTGTCCAGCGTGATTATTTTCGCTGGCATCCCGTGATAAAACTAGGGACTTTATGAGACAAATACGTAATATTATTTACGCAGACTTTTTACAACGAATTTACTACTATAAACATAAATAATTTGTTTCTTCGATGCTTAAAATACTCATGAGTGCAAAGTATATTTAGCGAGCAGACCAACGAGTTTGTTTCACGTGCTCGGCTACGTATAAGCTACAATGGCAGCTGCAGCGCAAATTTAATTATTGTTTTACCGTTGTCTCGCAAACTTTTAATTCAATTCTCATAAAAAATTTTTATTTAGTATTTTCCATGCGAATTTCGTGAATTTTGTTGGTGGATCGGGCGAGAGAGAGAGATGGAAAGATTGATGGCTTGGCATTGTTAGTAATGATTTCTCATGTGTTGATGGTGCGCAAGGGCAGCCTAACTCACCATGCGCACACTCGCCTAGCGTTCCACTGGAAGTTTTTGAAGTTTTTTTCAACAATTTTTTTCTTTTCATGGCTCTGGCTTACCTGTCGACGGTAAATGCGTTTTGTTGTTATTTTGAACCAATATACTTTTTTAAATTATCTTAAATTCCGACGAAACATGCCAGAAGATTTAACTTTTTTTTTTTTTTTTTTGGAGCAGGGGTTAAAAAATATTTTAAGTTGGATTTAACGAAACATCAATTTAGAGTAAACATTTTCGGGTCCTGTGGCATTTCGTTAAATTGGGATTCTACTGTATGTTTACAGTGAGTACTTGGGTTCTTGCCCTGTAAAGCATTATATACGCTAGCTATAACGTGGCTAATAACTCATGTTTTCAACAAATAATAAGTGTTTTTAAAATGCTTGAGGGTGGGTAACATACTGTCAGTGGGCAGATGTGTTTTTCGCCCGTAAATATATAAATCACACGAGACCCAATGACATGCGACGCACGTGCTAGCCGTAGTAATGTCGTAAGTTAGGACGTGTTTGATACTGTGTTACGCCAGGGACTTGGAGCTGGCATACGGACAGTAATGTTTTCAACACTGATGCTAACATTCTGTTATTAACTTTGTTAATATTTTCAAATAAATGTTAACATTTGTTAGTATCAAAATATATTAATTTTATAAACACGTTAATAACTTTGTAACCAATACTGCTGACATTTTCTCGACCCATTCTTGATTACTCTATACCAAAGGATGTTGATATCAAATGCTACTAGCAGTGTTACCAGCAGTGTTACCAGCAGTGTTAATTGCATTTTTGATAACATTGTTATTTACTTCTATTTATCATTCTTGTTACTCTGTTAGTAGCATTGATATTTTTTGGCAATGTTATAGCACTTATCAGAATTGCTATAAGTTGTGTACCACAATCCATAATTTGTTTGTAATGTTTTTGTAGGCAACACTTTTCATAATTAACATTGTTGCTACTACTTTTCTGGTGTAAACTAGCCAATAATACATCTAATTTACAAAACAAAGTTTTTTTTCCTGTATCCTGAAACTACAGTTTACCTGTCTTAACCACAGATTAGACATCCATGGTTTGCACTGTCTGTTCAAAATATATAAGAAACAATCAAAAAATAAAATATTAAGCACTCTTATTCATCCAGTTCGGTGTATGCTGTTTACTTCTAATATGTGGTTCTGCGACTGGTAAATGTCACAGAAGTCTCATGTCTCTTAAAAAAATAAAGGGCATAGCAATTCTTCTAAACTGAAGAGGTGTTAGCAAAACACTCGGTTTGAGTGACAAAGTAAAAATAATTTTAGTTACTGAAAATTGCATAAGTGGGCCGAGATACTGCAAAAGTGTATCTAGCTCTCTCAGCAGTAATTTCCAAAAAAATTTCTTAATTTTTTTTGTGTTGTACCTAAATATAGCAACACTACAGCTTGTGTGTCCTATCACTGTTAGCTAGCAAAATGTAAATAATTTTGGCTTGGTTAGCAGTTATTTTTAATTTTTTGGTTACATATTTTCATGAATTTACTTAAACTCAGGACTTGTTAATGAGTGTATTTTTTTCATGCATATTGCAGACTGGATTTTCATTATTATTGTATGTTTATGATTTTAACAGCTTCTCAGTTTCACTTAGGTAACACAAGGAAGTGAAAGGGGTGGGGGTTAAGTAAAACAAATGGATGTAATAATATTAACTAAAAAACATACTGTAAGTAGTTAGGTTAATGGCAGTGTTGATTTCCATCTGTCAGAAAGAAATATAAATTCATCTTGCTGAAATATCTGTGCGGAGTTTAAAAAATGGTATGTGTGCACCAGCAAGCACATAATTGAGCAGAGTTAATCTCTTTAGAAAGTTCTTTACTGTACAATATAATGATGATAAAAAAAATATATGTTAAGGAATACAGGAAAAATAATATGTATGTACATTTGCTCCTCAAAGTAGCAGTGCTTAGTAAAACTGCGCTATTCAGATTTGTTATGGTGGTAAGAGTAAATGGGGACCTGAATTCCAAACTATGCTAACTCCAAAATTTAAGAAAAAGCGATAAAAGGTAATATCTTCTTTCATGTGCAATTATACCTTTTTTAAGTGTGTTACTAATCAAAATACAAAAATTTTACTGTGATTAGTAACATATTTCAGACATAAATAGATACATACAATAAAGTTATTGTATTTTTTGCTAATTCTAATTTTTGCGGTTAGCATGTTTTGGAATTTACAAATGCTTAAAACATAGTAGTTTTCTGACAATGGAAAGTGCATACTTTCTGGACTGCTGTAAACCTTGCCAATGAATTCATATTGTAACAACAGTTAAACATGTGAATATACACCTAACATTATGTGTTAAATATACATCTAGCATTATGTCTTTGAAATATTCTTGTAAAGTGGATAGCACTGTAATGGCATACGTCCACAATATTTAATTTAGCATTGTTAGAATCTACTTATAAATGCAGAGTGACTCAGTTTACAATGAAACAGTTTTGTGTTTTCTACTTGTTGGCACAATTGTTTACCTTATAGTAACATCGAGCATAAAGAATTGGTGCTCGAAACCTAATACATACTACAGTAATACCTCTTTATAACGACCCATTTTATAATGACCACCTGTCTATAACGACCTGTTTTTGGGAAACCGTGATTTTTAATGAAATTTTTTATTTCAAATTTTAAGGAAATCTGCAAAAAATAGGTTTTTGTGCACCGAGTTGCGTTTCTAGTGGCGAGAACTGTGCTCCACGTGGCAAGCGGTAACTCATCCTTCCCCTCTCCTGCCATAATGGTACTCTTATCTTCCTTTCCCCTCACGTGAATACCAGGCGCACTCGGCATTCTCCACCTTTGTTCACGTGTCAGTGTTCTCTCGCTTACTGTTAGATACGCTACACGCTCTGTTTGCTCTATTATAACTAGAGATGATGGTATATCGCGAAAATGTTTTGTGCCAAGATAGCCTTGAAAACACTGACACAACGTAGCTGTCTGCAGACCAATACCAGGCATCCAATATTACAATATCGGGATTCTTATTGGCTCAGTCAAATAGGGCAACAGCTCCACGTACAAGCTAAACCAGTAATCTTCTGGTCAGCTGGGCGTGTATTGAAATCCATCAAACAGTCAACTTTTCCCGCGATAAACCATCATCTCTAATTATAACGACTTTATTGTGCGACTTTTGGATTTATGACGACTTATTACACTTTGATTTTCACAATTTAAATTTGGTAATTTATTTGGTTTGAGTTTGTGAACGATTATTGACGACCCACGCAGTTTTTTGGCTCTCGATTTGCTTACGATTATTAGGCTTGATTCTGTAAATGATTGTTGACGACCCGTACATTTTTTTAAAACTTCATACGGACTTTTGATATTTCCATGATGAGTGGAGCGGTGATGAAGACGTCGAGGGAGAAAGTGAAATTGTCAATGTCCCCACGACGAGAGACGTCCTCAAAGCTGGGGATGTCTATGCATGGATGCTGCGGCGACATGATGCAAGTGATGAGATGATGTCAAACTTTTTGCGCATGAAGGAGTTCGTTGAAAAGGCTGCTATCGAAATGATGCAGACCTCTATCAAGGACTTTTTTAAAAAATAGGAAACAGTTGTTTGGCCCTTTAATGTGTCAGACTTTCTTTTATTGTGTGTTTGTTTAGTGTCCCGTCAACGCAGTGATAATAGTAAACAAATAATCTGCCTAATTTCTCACGTTTGTTGGATATTATATCCTGGTAAGTTTTTTACTAGTGTACTTGTAGTTTCTTCATGATTTTTTTTCCTTGTGTACTCTTTAATAAATTTAAACGTTTGCTTGTACAACCGCTACGAATATGCTAACTAATTAATAGTACACTTTTAGTAGAGTGGGGGCCATGTCGCCACATTTGTCCTGAAGAAAATATTTTACACATTGACATGACGTAACTTTAATATTTTAACAGAGCGATAACGTTACGTCACAGTGCACGCCCGTGATTATCTTTCTGTCGGTCTCAAGGCAGAGCAGGCTGACACACTGAAGAGGACAGCTGCTGTGGCTGTGGTATTGATCGGTGCATACGCGCACAGCCATCTCCGGCACTCACCTCTCCCCCCCCCCCACATCATGGTCTATCCTCCCGGTATATATAGGATGTCCAGCGACCGGGAAATGTATGGGATTTTACTCACTGCAGGAAATGTGCGGGAAATGTATGGGAATTGTACATAATTCATAAAACTTCCAGTAATAATCCGCCAATGTTTTATCCACTGGACTGTGAGCATAGTGAGTTGTCCCGTGTTCTCAGGGTCATAAGCTTATCCGTTGGCAGAACCATTTCTGCTGCATTCAATTTTTTAATTGACTACGTCCAGACAGAATGAGAGTCTGCGCATGTGTCAACACACATACGCCACAGACGCGCGGGCCATGGAGTTGTAGTGCCACATATTTGGCTCTTTCGAAAGATCACGAGGGTAGTGTGACATATGAATTATGAGATTTATGTAAAATGCATTAATGGTAAATTTAACTTGTTTTAAAAGTCACAGAAATGTTTTTTAACCACTAAAAACGTATTTTTATGCTATATTATGTGTTGTTAGAGTATTTGTAATATTTTATCGTATTTTTAGAAGCCCCGACGTAATTTAATTAATACGACAACATGGCGATTCTATGCCGAAAACGAGTCACTAATTAATATTAAATGGTTTTATCCAGAGTTGTAATTACAGTAAATGTAATAATTTTTAATTGCTGATTATTTTGTTAATATTTGAGTAATAATTTCACTATATTTTTGTTAACTTGCAATATATAACATGTTATCACTATCTTAATTAAGGATTGGAGATTATGATTTTGTAGTCCTTAATTTCATGTTTGCTACAGGGACTTTTTTTGGTGGCTTCTTCAAACTAATGGTGACTGATTAATTTTACCCCCTAAGAAATCGGTTAAATTTGGGCCCATCCTAAGTATGTATAGGATTTGAGATAGTGCCACCAAAAGCAAGTAAATATTGTAGGCTCTTTGACCATGAAAGAAGAGGATCGAGCGATAGGAACTACAGTAGTAATTAAACAGTGAACGTCAAGAAAAGAAGACGCCGCCTTTATAAGCCATTTTGGCCAGCTAAGTGAAAATTAGAACATTTCTGTCACCCTAAATTTCGTATTTTATGGCAAATAATTTGGTGCCAAACTACTTTCAACGGCTTATAAGTGTTGTAATGATGAATAAGTTGAACTGTTCCGGAACTTAAATTATTTATTTCTTGATTTGGACTTTTTAAAATGATAACTACAGTATATACCTGTACCCAGAAGTCCTTGGAGAATTATTCTTTATATTTGAGCAGCCGAGTAATTATTTGAGACCTTTAATTTGAACTGATATTTGAACCCTGAGGATAAATTTTAGTCATTTGGAGTGCTACTATTTATTTTAAGTTAGGAACACTAATTTCAGAACTGTGTGATTTTGAATGCAATGTTTTAATTTTAAATTTCAGTCAGTTTCCTCTTATGATATGAAACCTTTTTCTGATGGTAAAATATGTACTTTCTGAACTCATAATTATGTTTCAGTTGTCTTGTGTGTTCTGTTAATGTGTATGTTCAGGTGTTATTCTCTACGTACCTACACTACCTTGAAACTTATAAACTCCTAATCACTTAATTAAATATATTTCTTCAGCACAGTACACTATATACACGGTAAGTATACTAGTACTACTTATTACGTTTTTGTCTACTTCTTCTTATTCGCTATAGTAGGGTAGTTCAGCCAGAATTAAGTTTAGAACGTAACCCAAATGAAATTACTCCTTTTGAATGTCCACCTGACAGCCTCACGAGCCGGGCAAGTGGAGGGTAGGGATCTGCAAATTCCTGTTTTTCGATTCAAATCGAATATGAAATTATTCCCGAGTATCGAATAGTTTTCGAATCGAATAACATATTTCTAAAAGTCAGGAAATAATTTTAATAAATTTGTTTAACCAAGTAGTTAGTTTTCTTAATCAAAATTCTCAGTTTGGTATAAAGCATAAAAAATGGCCTAAAGTGTCTGTGCAATACATTTTGTTTAGTACAGTATAACCCTGTTATAATGTTTCTCAAGGGACCCAAAATGTGTTTACATTATAAATGAGAAAACATTGTAAGAGGGTAATTTCCTATTACAAAACAGTTTTAGGGACCAAATGTAGGTAGCATTATTACCAGGAAAACATTATAAGTGGGAACACTATAAGAGGGTTTTACTGTAACATATTGGTATAGATGCCTACCTCACTTTTATGTTTGTATTTATAAGAACTTTTATTTCAATGTATCATGCAAACTGATTTATCCGTAACAAAATACACACATTTTTTTTAATATAACAGAAATAATACTCCTGATGCATTCTTTGGAAATAATAATTAGGCTTTGGTTCAGATAAAACATGTTAAAAAAATTTTAGTGTTATTATACCTGTCGGTGTTTTCAATTTCTTTGAACATTGCAAACAAATAGCAAGTCCATCACCTTCTTCAAAATATTGCCACACCAGGCTGCGTTTTTTTGTAGATTTTTCATCGGTCATAATCTCGTACGTAAATTGATAAATTGTACGAATGAGGAGGGCAAGAGAAAATTCACGTGTGTTCAAACAGAAAATGAAAGGATTTTGTTTACACTAATAATCTCTATCATAGAGAGGATCAAACACAATGGGCACGTTCGTTTAGCACATAGCGCTTTGTCATCGCTGAGACTATTGCTCTATGCTATTTCGAATTTCTTTTCTACAAGGCTAGCACCGTAAAATTTAAAGCGCTGCTGCAGCGTTGCCGTGATATGTTTTCTAATCAATTAAATAATTTTTCTATTAACGTTTTGCGTAGTAATGTTCCAACTTTTATTTCACTTTGGTTCTGCGGCCATATTGTTTATTGATGTCCACAAATTTGGTTGTAAGTCGTTCGCAAAAAAAAAAAATTTCTGAGATAACCTTCAAACATTTTCTCGAGTCCTGACTGCACGGCACGACATGTAGGCCTACGACAACAAATATGGTTGCCATACTACTTGTGTTTGCAGTAAATTACCAAATGTGAATTAGTTTAATTTCGTATTTAAAAATATCCTAACTGCTGTGAGTACGGCTTTAGATATCATTATGTTTATCCTAATGAAAACGTACGTACCAGCGTGCCTTCTTTCTCAAATTTATCCTAACATAACCTAATGGAAGCTGACAATTACGTTTATAGAAATGTGTGGTTTGAAAGTTGTTGCTACGATGTCGTGCGCACATTACTATTGGTTCTGTGCTGCAGGTTGTATATGACATGTAAGTATTCATATTATAATATGCTGTATTTTTCAAATTTAAAAAAAAAGTTCGATTCGAAATTCTGAATTGAATATGACAAAATTCGATTCGAATTCGAAAGTTTCGAAGCTTCGCAGACCCCTAGTGGAGGGTTAGCAGACGAAAGTCTCAATTTGGCGCAAAAAAATGTAAACAGTAGATAACCAAAACCACAACAGGCGTTTTTGAAAACTTGAGATGCTCTGACTACTTCTCATGCTGGCCAACTGGTCCCGATTGCAACATGTTCTAGTGAAATGCAGTATTTACGTTGCCCGATGTTTAACACCTTTGAGATTGTCTAGAAATCCTTAAGCTTAGTTAGGGGGCATTTCTGCTTACCTGCAAGAATTCTCGTCATTGATAATGGAACTGGTATTGGGCCGGTGTGCCTCCTGGCCTTATTCTGGCGGGCAGTGAGGCGATGGTCGCCGTCAATGTCTCCTGCTGGGCCGTCAGTGGATTCCAGAATCAGCTGCAACCTGGCTTCACAGTCTTTCGCCGAAATTCATGAAGCCAGTTTGCAGCTCATTGTGTATTATATTTTTGATAGTTTAGGAGGCATCAAATTTTCATCTACTGTAGTGTGACTATTACTGTATGTAACCTTGTATATGCATGCAGTATTGTATATATTGATGATTTTGTGTATATATGTGTTTCTGTGTATGTAGTATGATGTTTGTATATTTGTGTACTGTGTATGTGTACACATGTGTATTTGAATGTGTCCATACCATATATAATTTATCAGTATTCTGACGCGTCCTATACTGCATGTTCAACTGGTATATATTTGTAGTCTACTTGGACATTAAACAATTGATTAATTGAATAAAAAATACTGTAAAACACTTATGACGCTAGTGTTAAGAGTACAAAATTAATTTTACAATATTACAATAGTAATTTGACAACATTGTGGCCTCAATTCAGCAACCCTACTTTACGCAAACTAATTAGCATTGTGTAATGACACGACAAACATGATTGCTTGGTAAATTGGAGCATTCATAGGCCCTTAAACAATTATGTCAAGTTAAAAATAAGGAAATTTCAGCAAAGGTGGGTGAAGGACATCACAATTGCATATTCTTTTTTTTTTTTCTTTTTTTTTTTTTTTACCTCTGCATTGGACCTTTATGTTAGCCCAGATAATCTGTATTTAATATTTTCTACAGCATTTTTCCCTGCAGGAACTAAATAATTTGATATAATGCTTATTGGTTGTTTGTAAATGTTACATATGGTTGTTCCTTAGTGTGTTGCATCCAAGTACAATGCAGTAGTGTTGTTGAGAGCTGCGAATATCCTGCGAGAACGAGAAGTGTAAGATGATACAGCGGCGGCAGAACTAAAGGACGTTATTGTGCACTGTGTGGCTCACGTTACCCTTTATGACACGCCGCAGCGGCCACCTGCATGCCTATCTTGAGTTTTGTAGAGACTCTGATAACAGGTGTCGTCGCCTAGAGTTTTCTTGTGCATACTCTCTTTTCCCGGATGGTGTTTTGACCCTGATGCAACATGTTTCTTTAAACTCCGAGACGAGTTGCTGTGAGATTTCTGGACTCTTGATTAAGGGCATTCACATGGCAGAAGTGAACAATTTTATATTTGTACGACATAGTGTTAGTTTTATGGACGTTACTTGTGACTACAATTTCCATATTTGTAAACTTTATTAGCTCTCATAATTTTCCCATAGCGACAAGTCAAGGTTACGCGAACATGCTAATAAAAACCAACTGACTTACTCGAATGACATAATTTACTCTGAAATTAGATAGCATCGACCGTATGCTAAAAGATACTAAACCACACAACCAAGTCTGTATTTTTTAAAACTGGGCAAATGTAAAGTTAATTACAGTTATTTTTAGAATTTTTTAAAAATACAAAGGAATTGCATGGGAAGACTATTAGAGCTAATAAATGTTTACAAATGTGGTAAATGTATTCAAAAGTAACATCTGTAATACTAACACTACGTCGTACAAATATAAAATTATGCATTTTTGCCACGTTGACACCCTTGAGTATAAAAGGGAGCTGTGCCAGACACTGAGAGAGCATTTTTGCAGAAAGGCATCTTGTGTGACTCGTGGTGATAGTGACGGGTTGCGGGTTGTACTCAAGAGTATTAGACTGTGTTGTTTACTGCGAGGGGTAGTGTAAACGAGGGTGTTACGGAACTTTAAGAGGACCATCGGGGCGTTCCAAGCTGGGACATTGGGTTCACCATATGTGAGTGGTCAGAGAGACATTTTATGTACAGAGAACTTGTATAGAAGACTGAGACTTTATTATTTTGATTTTATATGAAATGACGAAGTGCTCAATACAAAATCCAAGTCCATTGGCTTAGCCCTGATTGCCAAAGAAATTCATCTTGTCCGTGGAAGGGGGGGGGGGGGG
>PNEQ01008608.1:0-17056 GCA_003012365.1 Medauroidea extradentata | reverse complement strand
TCCTAACTGTTATCCTAATATTATAGTAAATGAAACTACTCCAGCTGAAATCTGTAGGATTGTAGATTCTCTTTCCTCTAAATCTTCTCATGGATATGATGAAATCAGTAGCAAATTATTGAAAAAGTGTATTCACTTAATTAGTGTGCCTCTTAGTCATATTTTTAATCTTTCACTTAACTCTGGCATTTTTCCAGACAGTCTTAAGTTTGCATTGATTAAACCATTATTTTAAAAAGGAGATAAGGAGCTTGTAGATAATTATATACCTATTGCTCTGTTGTCAACTTTTTCTAAAATCTATGAGACGATAATATACAAAAGGCTTATTGATCATCTTGAAAAATTCAAGATTTTAAGTTGTGCTCAGTATGGTTTTAGATCAGGATTATCCACGAACCATGCTATTTTTGACTTAACATCACATATTTTGAAACTATTCGACAATAAAAATTATGTAATTGGGATATTTTGTGATCTATCCAAAGCTTTTGATTGTGTAGATCATGAAATTTTGTTGAGTAAACTGAAATTTTATGGTATTAATGGAACTATATATGAATTGTTATCATCTTATTTATCACATAGATATCAAGCAGTTAGTTATACTGACAGCCATGGCTCTGCTGGTTATTCTGATGTAATGTTAATAAAAAGGTGTTCCTCAGGGTTCTGTCCTGGGACCCCTTCTTTTTTTGGATTTTATCAATGACTTATCTTTTAATTTGTCTTTTAATACTAAGGCTTTTCTTTTCGCAGATGATACAAGTCTTATTTTGGCAAGTAAAAATGTAAATGAACTATCAGTAAAGTGTAATGAGGTTTTCTTAGAATTAATTAACTCGTTTTTGGCTAACAAACTTTCTTTAAATCTAAATAAAACTAGTTTTTTAAAATTTCATACAATAAATAAACCTAGGTATTCTATTGTTATAGGTAGTAATGCCTAAAAGATTTTAGGTAATGATTTAACTAAATTTTTGGGTGTTTATTTAGATGATTGTCTTAATTGGAAAGTACATATTACAAAATTGTCAAAAAAAACTTAGCACTGCTTGTTTTACAGTTCGACACTTAGCCTCTGTTGTATCACCTGATATACTTAAACTAATATACTTTTCTTATTTTCACTCAATTATGTCTGGATTTGTTTGTATGGACATACATCCAGTCATGCACTCCCATTGCACAGTTCTTTCAAAGATCAACTCAATTATGTCTTATGGTATTATGTTTTGGGCTTTGGCCTCAAACAGTAACAAAATATTTGTTCTTCAGAAGAAGGCCATACGAATAATTAGTGGGCTTAACCCGCGAGATCCTTGCCGTCAACAATTTAAACGACTTGGTATTCTTACATTTACATCTCAATTTATGTATTCATCGTTATTATTTGTTATTAGAAATAGAAATTTATTCCTAGACAATAGTTCAATTCATTCTTATGAAACAAGAAGTGCATGTAATATTCATGTCCCAGTGAATTCTCTTAAACTTTTTCAGAAGGGAGCCTATTATACGTGTATATCATTATTTAATAAGCTACCTTCGAAATTAAAGGATATAAGCCTTGAAAATCCTAAACTTTTTAAATTACGTTTAAAATTGTTTCTGAAAGAACATTCATTTTACTCACTTGATGAATTTTTAAAAGAAGATTGGTTATAATATTATTGTTATTAAGATAATTTAATGTATGTTAATGACTAAAATTGTCTTTGGAATTGTATTTGAATAAGTGATTGTGTGTGGGAATTATGTTATTTGTAATGTCTTGTGTGTATTGTATATCGACATGCTCTATACCTGTTGCTCTGTTGAACTATAAATGGGTTTTTTGAGTGTATTCAAAAATAAAATAATATAAAATAAATAAACAGATTTTCACTTAACAACGGTTAAATGAATTTGATTCAATTAACACTGAAGAGAATACTTGAATTCTTGTCACATCATTTTTATCTAAATAATGCAAATAATTTAAATAATTTAGCTACTTTAAATTTACACATTCATCCTACACGACACGAAAATAATTTGTTATACCTAAAAATATTTTCTTAATATTTTATGTTAAAATTTTTATACACGGTATTGTATTAGCAAAAAAACTGTTCGTATTTATTTTTAATATTATTCAAATCACATACGGAATTGTATTTGCTTTAATTTGGTCACAAAATCATTATTTATATGAACCATATCTGAACCACGAAGAATTCAACAAAAGATAAAATGGATGACAATTTAGATATTTGACGACATAATGGATTGCCCACGTATATGCTAGATATTTCGCTGTGTGTGTATGTCCATGTGTGCAGGTATTGAGGCACTAAGCCTCACTCCTGGTACATAGGTACAAACTCCCATGTATTTGGTTGTGTAGTACTACCGAAGTCAAAATAATCTGCAGTCATTTTGATGCATGTTGTATAACAAAGCTTGACAGGACTCTGGTTTTATCCTGATTTCGGTATTGCATGGCTTCAGAAATCACTCCAGGCAAATTTTGGGATTGTCCCTTGATAAATACTATAGCTTCTTCCATTCCTGTTCATGATTATCTGAGCTACTAATTCCACCTTCAGTAACCATGCTGTCGACGTATTAATTGCTTTACGTACTTAATCCCACTACGCCTATCCACTACACTTATGATGAACCCCTCTGCTCAGTGATGTTCGACAGCTATGCTTAGCAGTTCTAACGGGGAACATCCAAGAATAACCCTGATATATGTAATAAGTAGTAGACAGAATGGCACTGGACAATTCCATGCAGAATAGACGGCATACGACAAATAACGACAGCAATCATATAGTTACAAGTTTGTTCTCCTGGGCATAGCCAGGTTGGGTAGAAATGGGAGAACTTGATAAATCTAGTTTAGTAATTAAATTTCCTAATTTATTACAAAACATACCAAAATAATTTTCATAGTATAATATTCTTATATCCTAACAAATCTCGATATAATTTACAGAAATAGTATTTACTTTTCCTGCATGTATGAACTACTCGTCCGTCCTACATACGTAAATGCACAGTCCAAACACTCCCCCAACATTTCCACAGCAGTATAAACTTAATGCACTGCCACCACTTGATATTTTGATCCCAGTATCGCTCCTTGCCGCTGTTGTAGTCTCCACCGAGGCACCGAGATTGCTTCTACAAAACTTCCGCGCACGGGCTAAGCGCCACACAATCACTGCCTGCCTGGCCCTATAGTCTATATAGTTGGCGTCCTATCATACCAGCAGCATTCTGCAAGCTGAGTGATAACTCCGGTCGACCACGTAAGTCCAGGGTGTATGGACCAGTTACTCTTAGGCCTATCCCCCACGCATATGTTGCTCGCCAAGTGCGACGTTCCCATGCCTCCCGGCCAATCATGCTGACATCAGAATGTGATGGCCAGCTTCTCGTGACGACTGGGAGTAATGGTGTAGAGAGTCGCATAGAGGTAGAGCTGTGTGGTCGAGCGCTGTATCATAACAATTACATTCAGAATGATTCAATTGAAATGTGTTACAGCAATGCTCTAGGGCTGGTAGGACATGACCAATAGAACAATTATATTAATAAACAAGGTATGGAGAAAGAATTGTTACGTTGCTATAGGAAGTCAAATTATGTTGGTAGGCTACCAGCCATATGTGGCCCTAAGACATGTCTAGAACAGTAGGCGTCCAGTTTGGCCGTGAGACCTTTGACTAAAAGGGAGGGGGAGCGGCCACTTTAAGGGAGAGTGTTAGACAGTTTTATTGTATTCCCAGTTTTTGAGCCATAACATTTATTCTAATTTAATTATCAAAATTTTCTCTTCAACAAAGCATAGGAAATATTCTTGGTTAACAGCTTGGCATAAATAATAATGGAATATTTCATTAATTTGTCGTGTAGAATCATTGCAAGATAATTACTGAAAGTTGACCTATAATTATCTTTCAGTCATTATAGGTGACAAATTAATGACAGATTCCAGTATTATTTATGACAAGCATTTTACCCAGAGTATATTCTATGCTTTGTCGAAGAGAAAATGTTGATAATACTATTTTAATATAATGCTATGGCTGAAAAACAAAAAAATACAATAAAATTGTCTAAGTCTCCCCCTTAAAAAAGAGCGTGCTGTGGATGTAGATAGCAACACAGAATGTGGCAGGAGATGGAGGGACTTGCCTGGCGACGTGTACGGAAGCGACGACGGTCCTGCGCATGTCGTGATTGGCTGCAGGGCGCCTCACAGCCCCGCCTATGTCGTCCCTGCACTCTGAGGCTGTAGGATGACCTCACACCTCTCCTGCTGCTCCTGGAACGACACAGGCAGTTATGTCCCACGCTTGTATTTATTTATAATTTATATTGGACACAGCTATACACAAGGTTACCAACATCGTACAATTCGTCACCCTAATTGTAAAACCTCCTAACTCAAGTTTGTATGAATGCAGGAAAAATCATTACATTTTTCTGTGGTGAAATAAAACTTTATTTAACATAACATTACAATAAAAGATATCTTTATATTTACTTTTTAACAAAATTTTGTACATACCACACAGTTAAGAAGATTTAAAGAGACAAAAAGGCAATAAAAAATTGAGTTACGAGGTTTTACAATTAGGTTGATTCTCTCTCTCTCTCTCTCTCTCTATATATATATATATATATATATATATATATATATATATATATATATATATATATAATGTATAAAGGTGAGCACTGCCTAAACTTTTCTTCAAGTTGTTTTGTATTTTGTCTCCATCCATACTAATTTAAACATAAATAACTTCCATATAACTGAACACAAATGTGAACGTTTCACAACTCTCATAACCTGTCGCCCCGATGTAGTACACAGTACACTTTTTTGTTTATTATAGGTGTTTGGAAGTGCTATTTAAAATGAACCGTGTGTGTGTGAATTTTTCAAACTTTTATTTTCAGTTTCAGCATTTTTTTTTTAATTCAAATAAATTTTTATTCTTTAATTTTATGAGCATGTCGTTGTAGCCTGCAATGCCTTTATCCACTGTGATTTTTTTTTTTTGGGTTTGGTATATCGGTTTCGTTTTAGTGTAGTCGTTAAAACGGAAACACGCAAAATATGACTTTAACAAGCCATTTCGCGAAAACTATGAGAGAAAAAAAAAATTCGTAAGAGCCAAATTTAGTCATGTTCTGTATCTAAAATAAGAAAAAAAATATCTGGTACAAATAAAAAATAAAAAAATGGCGATGAAAATTGCGGTATACCGCGCCCTTAAACTCCGCCCAATTTCCTCCCGCTAAGATAATCAATTTATGAAAACGTATTTTTTTTTATCAATTTATGAAATGCTTCCTTCGCTCACAATTTTATATCATGGCTCCAGAAATATTTATTTACTTTATAATGTCAACAATGGAAAAAAGTGGGCGGAGGTTGAGTACGACCGCCCGGAAAACAGCGCCAAAAGGTACAATATTCTCGGTAACTTAACGAACTACAGCCAAACAACAAGGGGGTCAAGCAAAATACATTGTTAGATAGGCGAGTGTCCAGACCTGTTCTTCTACGACCGTGGTCCTGCGACTACAGCGTCAATGATTTCATCTATATGTGAAGCTATAAAATCCTTATCATTTGTCTAGTTTCTGATAAGAACTGGACTGTGACATGCATCAGCCGACTAAGAGACAATTGTTAGTAACGTGTATTAAATATTTTTCGGCTTTGAAACACTCTCTTAAAAACTATTTTATTCCTATATCCTCCTGTTGTAAATGTTGCCTTTATAAAGCTATAATACTTTTTTGGAATAATGCTTAAAATCTAATAAATTTTAAACATATATTTTACTGCTAATTTGCAATTGGTGAATGCTTAGTTTTGCATAACAACATCAAACTATAGTTTTGCCTATGGTCACGTGATATGTTTGCTACGTGTACAGAAGCCTGTTATCCTTCTACCTTATATTCACTGAAAGGTTGTTATGCGTACGTCTGCTAAGGTTTCTCACAAATATCTACAGTGTCATGGTTAGGGGGAGGGGGGCAAGGCTCTCAAACAATTAGTGAACAATTTCCTTTTCCAAAATATTTCTAAAACGTTAATTTGTAACCCTTAACGTAATTTTTCACCCCTTAAAAATTTGTAATTTTTTTTTTTTTCGAAAATGTGTTTAGAAAAAAAGACTCGACTGTAACACTTTTAATGTTATTATTATTATTATTATTATTATTATTATTATTATTATTATTATTATTATTATTATTATTATACCTTAGGATATTTAAACCGCCAAAAAATTTAATCAAACCCTTTTATTGTTATAGAAATTTAAAATATATTTTTAAAAAGTTAGTCTAGTGCTCGTACTAAATATATCATCAAATTAAATTTAAAACCACGCTACAAGTAGCAGGTAAGAACTATTTAGACATAAGAGATATTTTCAGCCAAGTGAATACTAAGGGTGGAATGAGTCCTTGAAGGGAGAAATTAATAATAGTAATTTTACGAAATACCGGAAAAGGTTTGCAGTAAAATGGTTACTATGCGGGCAATGTTCAGTTTAGTGGAGATGTTTCATCTGTAAACAATTTCCTTGGAATTCAGTTCATCTCCGTGCATTGTATTTAGTTCAGAACGAACTAAAGGGATGTTTTGTTATATAAAGTGTATACATTTTATGAATGTATTTTTTCCTTGAAAAACCGTTAACATTTTTGAAAAGTGCTGCGAAATAAATTTGTTGCCTCATGGTTAATTACCCGTCCTTAAGTTTCCTTAGGCTGACTTGGCTGGAATTTGTGACATGGTTTAAACGAATTGCGTCGCAGAATGCATTTCCCGAGAGCTCGTACAAACCAGAATATAAACTGGACCGTGTAATGCATTTTGAGTTATCAGTGAAACATGCTGTACGATTTTTTAATTTGAAACCGTCTTACAAAAATAATTTTTGTCTTATAACGCCAATATTCATAACCACAGGATACAAGTGTAAAATAAGTTTTTAAGACCATTAAAAGTAGAAAAAATAATTTTTATTCCAAGCTAGCAATTATTGCATTGTCCATTATATATACTGGGGATCAGTACCTGCCATCTTAGAATTCTTCCATTTTTTGCTGTAAGATCCATACAATGAGACTTATTAAAATTTCCCTTCTGACATGATACAGATATTACCTTCGTAATTGTTACAAAATCCTCACACCTTCACTAACGTTCTCAGTTTGTGACTAGTAACCTTTCGGAGGAATAAAGTCATATTTTTCTTCGGACGGTCACAGGTATAGTATAAGCAATGGTAGACAGCAATGCCAACTGTATACAATGTAACAAACTATTAGCTTCGCTTTGTCGAAGCATAAAACATTATACAAAATTTGTAGGCCAAATTAAATGCAAGAGTTCCAATATTCCAAAATGGCAGTTACTGACCCCATTAAGGCGCCCGCCTACTGGCCGCGTGTTGGTGTGAGAGGCACGGCGCCAAGGGCGACGTTGACCGGCTCATCTGGTGAGGTATCACCTCTATTGCAAGACACTGGGCGTGCAGTGGTATAGTAGATCACTCGCCTGACTGACAGTTTCAGTGTGACCCTATCTATTTATTGGCGAAGCATTTTAAGCAAAGTCCATTGCATGCTCCTTGAGTAGTTTCGCACGAATCCCGTGAGTAGTTTTTAAGATGTAACAGGTTGAAAAAGTTGTTCTTAGCCATTTTGAGGAGCTCCGATATGATTTTACCAATCTACGTGACGCTTTGAAACGACTCTTCCTTCAGTCATCGTTTGAAGTGTAGTTTCTTTTCGTGCATAGACACATTGGGCATATGTGGAATAATAATAGTTTCTTTAAAAAAAACGTATTTACGAACACGCTGCAACGCATTTTAAGCGCGTGGTAGTCGAGGCCCTTAAGTAAAAGGCAGTTACCAGTAGAGAAAGTAGTCCCAATGGCAGCCTTCGTAACTGTCAAAAACTAGAATAGTGAAGTGAGACAGGCTATAGTGAGGAAGGTTGTCGAGGGGAAGCAGACTTCCCCTGGAACATCTGCTGGAGTCGTGTTGCTCTTGATGGAACTCCACATCCGGTGTTCAACTGGCCAGAACGTATTCTGCAAGTTGCCGCCTTCCTGCAGCTATCTTCCCCTCCCTCCCTCCTCTACTACAACCAACAGTTCTCAGACCACGCAGCAAGCACAAAGACACAGCGGACCAGACTCTCTGTCTTTGTCGCACACCACGCCGGCTGTTACAACCCGAGGCCATTGAGTCTATAATAACCTCTCTGTCCACGAGTCGTAAAGAACACTTCAATCATGTCACCATTCCAGTTTATTTTCTCGCATCCTATAATGGGACAAATCGCTGTTTATTGCGGACACTTGTTAAGAATGAAAATATTTAAATATACTCTGTTTCGTATTAACTTGGGGCCACGGTGGCCGAATTGTCAGACAATTTGCCTCCCGTCAAGGCGATCCTGGCTCGATTCCCGGCGGAGTGTGTGTGCCGGGCGATGCCGCTGGTCGGCGGGTTTTCTCGGGGATCGCTCGTTTCCCCTGCCCCACCATTCCGCCGCTGCTCCACTCACCTCATGTCTCCCCTCACCAGGGCTGAAAACCTCGAAGCGCTGACCAAAATCTCTCGCTTTACTTCGTTTTAACTACAATAAATTACGACATTTCTGCGGGCAATTAGTGTTTGAATTATGTCATATCAGTCACAAAGAGACATGAATGGATATCACAGGCTCATTTCAGTACACACACTTTGGTATAACTTCACTAAATGTTGACACTTACTTTTAAACAGTTACTGTTAATATTATGTAATGTGTGTCATTACGCAAGAAAAATGTACAGTACATATAATGGAATGGACACCTTAAGATCAGTTTAGAGCTAAAAATGTCTTCTGAGATACCATCAAACATCTGCAACACTTAGCAAGTAGTTACCTCAGAAATGTAAAATTTTACTGATAAGTGTCTGCACCCAAATTTACTGAAGCACATCAGAAATGTTCACGGACATTACCTCAACATGTACAACACATAAAAATAATTACACGCATAACTGTTAACATTTCAATACTGCAGTTAAACAACACGGGATATAACATAATCTAGTATAGGCGTGTTCAACACACCAACGTGTATAACATTACGCCATGCAGTAAATGTTAAGTTGCACACAGAATGTTCCATAGAAGTTATCTAAGGGCGAGAAGACTATATATATGCTGGTTCACTCGCTAGTGTCGCAGGTTAGGACGAGGCATGGTGCGCGTGCTGTGTCACCCTTACAGCTTCCGCACTCCTAGGACTCGAACTCTCTACGTGTCTACTCAAGCGGCCACCTTAACCGTGAGTTGATATACAAACAACTGTGGTGAGATTTTTGACTCTGTGAACCTCACAAGGGTTTCTGTTTAAACGCTATAGGCCTAAGTTGAAATATTTTCCTTCCCAATGCTAACCTCGTGAATTCCTGTAACCGCCTGGCATTTTAACATACTTACCATAGAGCATTACTTCATACATCAGGTCAAAGAGTAGATGGAGGGAAAGAGGAGGCGACGTACATCTAATAATTGAATAATTGATTGTTGATGAATGACGTTGTACGCAGACTGTTAAACATAAACTATATTAAGTAAAATAATGCAATGCTCTTGTTACTACATATTACAGAATATGTGTCTATACTATTCATAACTTTTATACTTAAATTTTTTTTTGTGGTTTTAATCATGGCAATGGTTAACGCTAGTTGCTTAATTGCTTGCTTCGAGTTTTGTAGTTTTTTTAACGGTTTCATAATGTATTCATTAGTTTATTAGTAACGATTTGCATGGTTTTTCTTTGTTCCACGTGTTTTTTTTTATTATTCTAAAATAGTATCTGTTGCTATTGCAGAACGAGCAGTAACTTACATAAGTTGAATTTGATTACGTTCAAATGTCAAATATGCTGAGTTTTAGAAGTTACGTAAGCCTAAACGTGAAACCTTTGTGTACGGCATAAAAATGATAGATACAACAAAGTTATAAATAGAAAAATTAGCTTACACACTAAAATAAAACCGTCCAAAATAATATTTTTGAACCAAAGCAAAACTTCCTTCTCAAAACTCAATAATAATATAAACATTTAACTTAAAGTATTTAGATATAAATACAATTTGATTATATTACCTTTCAATGTATTAGCTAGAAACTGTATTACTATGGTTTTGAAGCTGCGTGTGTGATTTAAGCTCTAAGTCGGGCTACAAATAAAGTCCCTCTTGTTATAGATTGTTCGTCGAAATAAAATATTGCGGTGCTTTACAAACAGTGTACAGGACAAAAAGTTAAGGTAATTAGCGCCGATTACAGTCACATTAAGTAAAATCTAAGGTCTGCCTGAGTGAAATAAGAAGATTTCATTACAGAGACAAGAGTGAGTGAAAGCAAGGAAAACTGACGAATTCTCAAGGAAGACATACTGGTAAATAGAGGTTAGAATGTCACACAAAGAAGTAAAATATTCTTATTTTGAATTTGCTGGTAACATTTTTTAAGAGGACCATAATTACGGTGTAAAGAAACGTGCACAGTGGTATCTAGAAAATAGCGATTGTGTGCTATAAAGGCTGCTTTAATTTCAAACAAAATAGTTACGAGACCACGTTGCCAACAAAACAGACGAAGAATTATTGATATTTTATTTTGCATTTTGTCAACTTTAGGAAGCGCAACATGAAATACAAATGATCAAATCGTTGTCGTGTTAGTCTTGCCCATTATTACGAAAAAATTATGTACTTTTCGTTATATTTACACATCGGTACTAGAAGAGAAATTATTTTTCTCGCCATGGTGTGATAACTAAAGGGTGGGGTTCATATTCATAACTTAGGAAACTTATTGGTCAAGTCGCTCTCGTACGACGTCACAAATTACTATATAATGTCATAAACCTTTCTTAAGAGCTTTCTTAAGCAGATGGTCTCGACGAAGACAATCTTATTTTCTATAGTGGCTTGAGAGCAGATATCTCTGTTGCATAGTCGCTGCTTGAGAAGGTCGTGTTGCATAGATGTCGAAGTTTTTCTTAAGTCTGCAAACAAGAATGTCTTGGCCAAGTTCGCTCGCGAGATGACTTAAGACGTGAAGCAAAGTAAATATAGGTAGTTTTTGATAATGGCGAAGTGTGATTCCGTGGCTATTTGAGTAGGCGATGCAACTTCAGCTGAATATAGTTATGAAAACAAACTGCAACAAAATATATTGTGAAATTATGTTAATGTAATTAAGTTGGAGTCATAGTCGTAACTTAAGCAACGTCTTTGTCAAGTAGCTCTCGTATGACGTCACAAATTCCTATTCAATACAAACACGCTACCAACTTGTTTATTTGTAAAATACTTTGAAAAATTCTACCGTTAACCAAACTGGCAATCAAACACGTGGTTAGAAAGATATTCGTCTTTGCATTCAGCAATAATAGTCCATTAAGTCGCTAACCTAAAGTACCATAATATCAAAGTAGTTATATCAATTCATACATAAAAATAAAAATTATTTCAGAATTTACTATTGCAAAAAATTTACAGTACAACTGATCTTCATTACGATGCAGCAACCATTACTAAAAATATATGTTTAAATCTGTTACTCTTTGCTTATTTTCTATCACATCCCTATGCCCTTTTAGTATTTCCAGAAATACTTTTATCTCCAGAGGTGTGTAATGCCACGAACATAATAAAAATTAATAAAAAGTAGAAAGCGATGAACGTGTAATGGAACTGCCAGTGAAACAAAGCAGAAAACACAAAAGTTATTTCCAACTCGCGTGTAGTCGTGTATGTTCGTGTGTCTTCGACCACTTAAGTATTTACTTCGTCAAGCCGGAAGTAGCACATATCCAAGCTCGTCGACTTCACGAAGCTATCCTCTCGACACCGACTATGCAACTGGAGTTGGGAAAACGTTTTCTTAAGAAACAAGACCGTCTTGACGAAGTTCTTGCTCAAGTTGGGACTATGAATCCCACCCTTACAGTGGACTGCAGAGCCAAGTGAGGAAAATCTTGAGGTGAAGGTGAAACTGAGGAGAACATGAGTACAATCTGAGAATTTCTGGTCTGCATTGCACAGCAGAGATATCTCAGTTGAGGTGAAGTGTTACAATATTTGCGAGAAAAATAATTTATCTTCATGCATTTACTTGCGAATGTAGCTAAAATGTATATTATTTTCAATTTAAAATGCACAAAACTTATATGCCGGCGGTTTGATAATTTAGTGATTCGCATACTGTAAAGTTGAAAAAAAAAAAAATGCAAAACAAAAATTATAAAAAAATTCTTAGTTGATTTTGTTTATAAAATAGTATCGTAACAATTTTGTTTGAAAGCAAAAGTGCCACTAAAACGCAACATCGCTTTCATGTAAAAAATGTACAACTAGCATATATTATGTCGTAGATACCAGTGCGATCTTCCCAGTACATGATAGTCATGTTCCTCCTCTAAAATATTACCAATAAATTGAAAATAAGAAAATTGTTCTCTCTCATGTGGAATTCTAACCTCTATTTATGGCCGCCATGATTGATTTGCAGCTTGAGAAAATCTTAAGGAAGGTCTAAGGACACCTTAAATATTTCTTAGTTTTTCCTTACATTTCACTCACTTTTCGTCTCGGAAATGACAATTTCTCACATTTCACTCAGAGAAGCCTTATATTTTACTAAATATGACTGTGCAATCGGCCCCTTGTCTTAAGCAATGCAAACGAAAAATTCTCAGATTTTACTCAAGTTCTCCTCAGTTTCACCCGTCCTTCAAAGAATATTTCACAGAACTTTTGCAATCAACACATGCAGTGTTTAATGAATGTATGTTTTATTTATGCTGAGATAACAGACTTATAAATAACAGGGTTTACGAAGGAAAATAAGATATTTTTTAAAGAAAAAACACCATTTGCATGTGTTTTTATTGGATTGTAACACTTGCGGAACTATTAGAACAAACATGGCTACCAATTTTAGCATCCACGTCTCTATCTGTGATGTCTCTAATCAAGTAATACGTACGTGCCCTCTAGCGAGATTTCAAACAACTAGCAATATCTTCGATTTGCAAACTGTAATACTATCAATCATACAATCACAAATAAGTAATACATAGAACAAGCATTGCCATAATTTTTAAATTATAGTAATAATAATTTTTAGTACTAAAGATTTCATATACAAGTTTTTTAATAATTTACTACAGTATTGTAAGGCAAATGCTTTATTTGCAAGAGTACACTAATGGTTTCTGCACTTTACTTAGTAGTATATATACAACATAGTATAGATGAACTTCTCGTACTCGCTTCGGCGGTACATATACTAAAATTGGAACGATACAGAGAAGATTAGCATGGCCCCTGCGCAAGGATGACACGCAAAATCGTGAAGCGTTCCACATTTTTTGATGAACCTGCACTATTCATGCCATGCCCTATTGTATATACTGCTTCCGTGATAGTTATTTTATTTATTCCTAGTCGAGAGCTGATGTCTAAACGAAAAACTATTGCACAGTTTTGTTAAAAAAATATTTAAATTAAGCAGTCTACTTTTCCTAAATAAAAAGTTATGCATATATTTAGCTAATTAGTTTATTAGTGAGAATTTCTTTAACAGCACAACTAACCTAAACTATTGTGTATTTTGTCTTGAAAAGTAATCAACATAGTATACACTATTTTTAACATTCGCTTTCCTTTAGGAATAAAGAAATAATTATCTTGAAAGCAATATAAATGATTGATCATGGCGTCTACTCTCACTCTTGAAGGTACCAGACAACTTGTTATAAAATTTTACCGCAACAGATCTAAAATTTAAGCCAAGAATTGTGTGGAAATCATACTTATTTTATTTGTCAATGGCCACAATTTACTGTACATGGTTCTAATAAGATACGAACGCAATAAATACCACAGCATACGCTATACCTACTAGTTTACAGTTTTGTAGCTAAAGCTAACCAAAGACAACAATCTTCATTTAAGTAGATTTTCCCGTAGAAACAATTACGTAAGTTTACGCTCATACCTTGAGTGTAATTTACGTATATTTGTTTGCTTGTTAATTTCAACCGGTGGATGTGATTGATTTTAGGCGGAAATATGTGTGGCTACATTATGTGGTTTAATTTCTTTGATAGTATATGGGAAATGTTTTACTTTTAATATTTGTTCTTTTTCTAGATACAAATGGAGTAGTATTATTTGTTTTTATTATTCCCAATTCTTTGTATTTACATTTTCGGGTATAGTAGAAAACAAGCTGTGGTATTAATTTATTTATCTAGATTTTATAAAACAACATGGGTTTACAGAAAATATATTTTCTTTTCTTCTAAGATTTCTATATAATTAACTGGAAGATAATTAGAATTAAATGCAGATATAACAAATTTAACTAATTTTCCTCTTTTCTCTTTGTCTTCTGTCAATTTATTTGTATTTCTGTCAATTTTTTAGCATTTTTATTGCCCCAATAGGCATATTGTATAAGATCATTAAAAACAATACATCAACTATTTTGTAATGAATCTGCTATTTTTCCCACATTTAGCTAGTGAAACAGAATAAAAAGGAGCTTTCTCGAAATATGTACTATTATTTCTTATTAGTTCTCACCAATCTGTTATTGGATCAAATTCTTGTTCTTCTTGGATATTCTGGTTAGTATAATTATAAATTGTTGCTTCTAATTCCGTTTTCGCTAGCTAATGTAGAGGTAAATGTTTCTTTTAATATTTTATATGAAAATATAAAAAATCTATACAATAGTTTTCTAGTTGTTTATTGGTTCCTGGACTTGATAATTGGCAAATAACTGTATTATAGATGTTAAGTCTAGAATTAGAATTCAACCGTGTTAAACTATCTTTTACAACATAATTATTATTATTACATATTTCTATTAAATACCATTATTCTTTATATTCTGCTTGTATACAAAAATTAAATTTATTTTTTAGTTATTCAATCATTTCTTCTTTGTTAAAAATGCCAGCAAAATATTCTGACATATCTAAATTCAACAAATAACGGTCTTTTGTTAATTATTTTAAAATTTATGGTAATTTACTTTAAAGTAAATCTAATTCAACATCGGCTAATTCTATTTTATAAGGAATAACAACAGGAGTATTATATTTTTGTTTTATATTTTTTATATATTTTTAAATAATTTGTTTATTTCTTTTAATTGTTTGTAAATATGACACTTTTCCTTTAGCTCCATGCCGCGCCAAATTAAATTTAGAAAATGTAGGTCCTGAAAAAACAGGTAAAACTACCACATGATTTTTCTTTTACAAGAAATTGTCCATTCCTCATTTTTCCTTCATCATTTAGAAAATATGTTATTATAAAAACCCATAATATTATCGAAAAAGGTTCTGCAATCCGTTTTAATTCTTCTAAATTTTGTTTTCCATTTTATAACTAGTGTCTGCAATATTTGTAACAAGATTATTACTTTTCAAATTTTCTGTAAGAAACCATAAACCAAATCTTTCGTTGGTAGGTGTGTTTTTTATTCCCGAGTAATTCTGCTACAGAATTCTTTTTGTTTGTGGTACAGAGATTTCATTTTCAACTTCCATTTATAAAAGAAAAAACTATAAAAAAATTTAAATAAGTGGTTTAGCCTAAAAACAAAATTATTATAAACAAAAGAAAAAAATAAAACAACTGCACCCACAATAATTAAATATTTGTAAAACAACACAAGTACATGAAATAAAAATTTATTAAATTACCTCAAACACAACTGTATAAAAAATTAAATTTTATAATATTTCTAACCAAAATTTTTTAATATCTCTAATTTAATATTAATAATATCTCTAATTTAAAATTTATATCTCTAATTTAAAATTTATATCTCTAATCCAAAATTTAAAATATTTCAAACCCAATTATATAGAATAATAATTTATAGTATCTCTAACATAAAATTTATATCTGTAACCTAAAATGTATTATATCTATAACCTAAAATTTATAATTTCTCTAACCTTAAATGTATAACACTTCTAAGCCAAAATTTATATTTCTAATCCAAAATTAATAATATCTCTAACCTAAAATGTATATGTTTAACCCAGCTCAACTATACTAAAAATTAAAATAATAATAAATTATTTTTTAAAGGTAGTTGAAACTGAGTAGTTGAAACTGGTAGTTGAACGTAAAATGCAGCGCTATATTTTACCTGTTAATAAAAATACGGTTTGGGAATAGAGGAGGTATAGTTTCAAAAAATTTTTTTAATAATGTTACCAGACAGATATGCTCAAAAACTGACTTGTCAGGTTTTAGAAGATGCATATGGTGTATGTATAGTTTTTGTTTGTAATTGAACGAAATACTGTGGTAGTAAACTGATGAATTCTATTTTGTTCGTTAAAAATTTAATTAATCTTATTTTAATAAACTTTTTCATTATCTTTAAATTTCATTAATCTTTATATTGCACTTCGTCGCCCTCTCTAAAAATCTAACTACACATATCCATTATTTTAAGAGTTATTTTTAAACAAAATTATTTTTTGATAACAATTTAGACTATTACTAGAGGTCTCTAGTAGAGACTGACAAAAATATTTTTTATCTGTTTTTAATTCTAATTGTTTTCACTTTTTTCTGTTAAAATCTAAAATATAACCGTAAAATTAAACTAATTTTTTTCTGTTAAAATCTAATATATAACCGCAAAAATTTTCCTGAGAACGAAAAAGTGTCACTGGGCTCGAATGTACAAATAATATCTACTGATGAAAGTAGTAGGGAATAGGGGGTGCACTTTGGTGGCGCGTGGCATCGGAGCTCGGAGCCACGGCCGCCATCTTGGCCGCCATCTTGTCGGCCATCTTGTCGGCCATCGTCGGCCATTTTGTCGTACATCTTGTCGGCCATCTTGGATTGTCGACCATTTTGTCGGCTATTTTGTCGGCCATTTTGTCGACGACGTCCTTT
>PNEQ01008607.1:0-17055 GCA_003012365.1 Medauroidea extradentata | reverse complement strand
ATAAATTATAAAAAAAAAAAAAAAAAAAAAAAAAAAAAAAAAAAAAAAAAAAAAAAAAAAAAAAAAAAACTTTGCTGCTACGTGATTTCATTCAGGAGACTCTTTGACCAGCAATAACTACATTCTTCTCGAAATTAAATCGTGTATAGTTCCATATTCCATTGTCCTAAATGTAGCGTATACATACTCACGATAAAATGCCACCATAAAGAAGAAACTAGAAACAATTTCACGGCGTATTTAATAAAACCTGAAAAGAAAAATTACGAAAAATGTCCAGTTGCGAATTGCAACTTTTCAGTAGTCTAGATGCTAAAGAACTAGATTTTGCAAGGCACACCTTGCCTTTAGAACTGACATATTACATTCTCCTGAGGTATTGAACCTTGATTTCATGACAATTTAAATGAATCATGTGTCAACATTAAAAAATAATATCCGGGAAGAAATTAGGCAAATAATCAGGACGGCAGGCTACGCTGTAAAAAATGTTTGATACATTTTCTATACAGCAAATGAAAGTAATTAACATGCTCGAGGTATGATAGTTTTTCTCTTCAAATGGTAGTTTTTCGTATTCTCAACTGGGATAGATACCCTAGATGCACGGTAAATTTCTTCACCGTGTGCACGTTCACAGCACGCCTACCCGTATGTGTGGTAGAAGTGGAAACAATTTCTTACAGTATAGTTATAATTTGTCTGCGGGTTTCTTTTGATGTTGAAATGAAATCGCTTGCTGTTAAGAACACCATGGAATATGAGTTAATGCTAAACCTGCGAGCATGCTGAAGGTCTAACCTAGGGTTTTTATACGCGCTTATTTGTGACAAAACTGGTTTCTGACTGTAGCAATGACAATTGACAGTGAGGATAAAACATTTCAGTAGGAAGTTACAGATTCTTACTGTCTTTATTCAGTTTCTCAAATTAATAACGTTAGTAAATAAGCGTGTAGTAAGTAATTAAACCAAAATGTAATAAATGTTACGTAAAAATAGGTACATAAAGTGTGTCAGGAACATACTCGCTTGTGCATGAAGTAGCAGTCAAGACCCAGTCCTTTGAGATAATGGATCCTCCACATATGTGATCTTCGACAATTTCTGCTATATAACTTCTGACAGAAACCTATTTCACAAACAACGACAATTAATTGCAGCAGAAGACTGTTTAGCAAGCAACACACAGGACACTGTTGAACCATTTATAGTTATAGTTGTCACTCCACATACCATGTACGGGAAATCTTCTATATAGGCTCCATTACCACCGACTATTTTAGTTTCTGGGTGAAGCTTGTTTCCTCTAAGCTCAGGCTGAGGAAGAGCTGGAAAAAAATTAATAACGCATAGATTCTAAATTTGAATCATTGAATGTGAAGTGAATGCCTATTATTTGTCACTGATTCCATTCAGAGCAATAAAGATGAATGTAAGCCTAAATAAAATAAAATTATTGAAAATAAGTGATATTCGGTAAATATTTAATAATTCTAACTTAGAATACAGACATTAGAAGAGTACAGCTGTAACCAGTAAGAACTAACAAATAAAATGCGTTTTGACGTTCAGTTTGCATGGTTGAAATACAAAATAGTTTACTAAAAGAAGAAGACTAATAAAATTAAAGAATATTCACTCCTGTAAATACAGTACGAAACCCAACATAATGTTCTGATAAAAGAGTTTTTCTTGGAGCTTCCAACAAATATTTGTGGGCAACTACGCAAAAAATACATTCTGCAATGTAAGGTTGTTCAAGTAGCAAGTTTCCGTGTAGTAATAAAAGTTTCTAAACTAGACGCGACTTTTGAGACCTAACATTTATCCGGTGATTGTTTCGAAAAATTGCTATCCCTGGTAATATATCTTGCTGTTTAATCAGTCTGAGGTTAGCAATCTCTCTCGAAGGTTTACCAAACATTTACACGTTTCATTTTGTGTTCTTATGATTTATGTTTTTATGATTCCACTACACGCCTGATGTACAAATTCATTGCTTAATGCTTTAATATTTGACTAAGTGTATAAATAAATGATTGTTTGATGAACGATTTTAACGTTTGCGTTCTTTAACATATCTGCCATAAATTCGCATTACATGATAAATGGAATTTGTATACAGTGATAGAAAAGAAAAGTATATTTTTCCCTACCACTGTTTACAAATTGCTTTTAACGCATAACATACTTAATACAAAAATGTTATAGAAAACGAACATATAATTGGTTCTTCAAACATTTTTTTATTTATATACTTAAACCAATATTACGGCTTTAAAATAAAGAATTTGTACATAAGTGTATAGTGGAATCGCTGTGATTTACTTAAAGTGAACAAAAAATGTTTCGTTTGTGAGTAGTTGCTAGAAATATTGGTATTACACGAATTGATATATTTAGGAATAATCCTTTACCATTTTTGGATAAATTGACGCAATGTTTGTGTGTGTAATAGACTATAATATATTGTTGACAAACATCTATTACAATTGATCACAGAAATAGACCATGAAAAATGATTACGATAGAAGAACGTTTTTTTTATTTTTTTATTTTGTGTATGTGCATGAAAATGATATTTCGTTAGCAGAAAACTAAGTGTGAAATTGTATTCTCATGCGTCAAATATTATGTTTAATACGGAGTGGTTGTAATTTTCTAGGAAAACTTTTAATGTGCCAAGATAGATCTCGAAAGTAACATGCTATCAAAATTAAATATAGTATTTTTAATTAATAAGAACTTTTACAAGTCTTTTAGCTACCTTTCTTTGATATAAAAATTGTAGTTTGCATAACTTTAAGGAAGGTCATCTATTTACAATTCTCTGTGCAGTGTCTTTTACTCGAGTGTCGTGCGTTAGGCACGTGTATTGAATGAATGATTGATTTTGATAGCTAGATACTGCACAAAATCTAAACAGGTCCCGTCAGTACAGACTACTCAAGCGTTTCGATTATTTTGTACAGTAAAAATAAAATACTGGTTAAATATGTGTGCATTCTTCTCCATTGTGGTAATTAACTATAAATAACTAGCTGACTGGTCGCAGCTTTGCCCGCGTGGAATTTTTGAAGCAGTATCTATAACGATAATTTATAGTGTTAATGAGATATTGAGGATACGGTGAAAACACAATTTACAACTTTTCACCCTCATGGCATGATACCTGACCAGGTTTATGAAATATCGAGGAAAACAAGAAAATAAATGTTTTTACCCCTTATCACACGTTATGAGATGCATACGCCACAAGGGGAAGTCACCCATCCAATAGTACGAAAGAAAATAACTATTCGTCAGCTGCCACTAATATGAGCGCGTGTAACATCACAGCAGTAGCCCTCATCCTTGCCTAACACGGGATTCGAACCCAAACACCATACCTTTGTTCCAAAATATTTCGTAATGATAGGTAATCAGAGTTCTTAAAAAAATAATGTGTATGTCAGGCCTGTAGGATGATGGCAAAATGTAAAACTTTTAAATATTTTTCTTCGTGGTTGTACCAGCTTTTCGTGATTTTTAGAACATTTTACGTCTTTCTACTCCCTAGACTGACGTATTTTGAAATATCATGAAGAAGCTTTTAAGGTATTCATGTTATGTTCATTATTATTCTAAAATAATATTGATATCTCAATAGGATTAAGAGATGTATAGTACTAATTGAAACCACGTTATGTTTTTAACGTCGTAACAGATAGAATTTTAAAAGTTATGTAGCAACTTTTTAGGGATATGGGTATGCCAAAGCCTTATTCTGAAGGAAATATCAACTAAATTCTCAACAGGTTTAAGAATTTTTGATGTTTGATTAATAACATATTTTACCCTTTATTTTCAACCCGTTCATTTTCTAATTTCTAAAAATGTTAAAAAAATAGTAATATAATTTTTGCAAGCTTTATTTTTAAGCAAAAAAATAACATCGGCAACTCAGCGGGTTTAAGTGCTGTCCAGTATTCGTTGAAAACATGTTTCACTCTCTTTCACCCTGTTACCTATAAAATTAGAAAAATCCCTCCCTTCTTATTGGGTGCTTACGGCGTAAGAGGAAGCCGCCCTAAAAATGTAGCAACTCTAGGTTCAGCAGTTAGGCTGTGCGTTGATGAATGAGTGAGCGGGGCGTTTATTTTAGGTATAGAGAATATAGGGCCTGTAAACGACATTTGTATGTTCAGTAATTGTGAGGAAAATTGTTTTCTGGCTACGGCTGAAGCGAAAAATTAAATACCTCTGTGTTAAGCAGTACGCAATTGAATACGATATTTTAAAGGGTTGTGCAAATATTAGTGCATGACTGGATTTAAATTTATTGGTATACTCATGTAGACGTTTGTTAAAGTAAACTAAAGAGAATCGAAAAACATAAAATGAGCATGTTATGCTTTACTCAACAGGAATCAACACGACAAAAAATTCCAAAATTGAAATCAGGACAAGTAAAACAAGGAAAGACAAATCTCTTTATATATAAATGAACACTGACTGACTGAAATATTATCAAACTGCAGGCCAAACCACTGAACCTACAATTGTGAAATTTTTTGTGTGGGTTTTCCTCATTTCGTAGGCAAGCACTAAGAAGGGACTTTTCGAAATTCGACCTCTAGGAGGTGAAAACGGGTGAAATGTGTTTCCGAAGAAACGTCGATAGAGCCCGAACCCGACGGCCTATCATCGGGATTTTTACTTCAGTAGGACACACTTAAAATGCAAATCAGTAAATATTAAGGATTTTTCAAAATTCAACATTAAAGGGGGTGAAAAGATCTTAAATATATTTACAATTAACTATCGATATCTACTGTATACTTCGGGATAGAGAGTTGGTATTCACTTAAAAATTTGCTTACGTAAATACTCAAAAATATGTTTGAGGATTTTTTTTTAAAAAATTCGACCCCTAAGCAGTAAAAAGGGGCAAAATATGTTTTTTATGAAACGATTATAAAACTGAAACACAATTAACTATCGTCGTGATTTTTACTTCAGTTGGTTACGAATACAAATATATATGACTGGACTTCAAGACGTTTCGAAATCCTTTAACTAAGAAGGTGAAACACTTGAAGTGTGTTTTCGATTATTCCTCCATATCTATTGAACCAATCGAGATATCGAAGTGCTCTTTGCTTTAGATTGATGCTTTTGTTAATGTCTCCAAAATATTTAATATAAATAGTCAAAATTTCGCACCAAAGAGGTTAAAAAAGCATAACATATGTTTTCGATTCACAGCCGATATATACATTCAATTTATTTTTATATAGCGATGTGATTCTTGTTTAAGATTGATGTTTATTCAAATACCTGAAAATCATTTTCAGGAATTCTGGGAATTCCGCACCTAAGGAGGTCAAAAGTACTGAAAAGTGATTAAATGCGTTTTCAATTAATTTTCGATATATCTTGAGTTCAGCAGGCTATTGTCGTGTTTTTCACATCCAAGAGACACCAATAAAGTATTCTAAAACGTGATTCAAGGGTTTTTCGAAATTCACTCTTTGGGAGGTGAAAATACCTTGAATGTGTTTTAGATAAATCCTTGGCATTTATCTAACCCGTCGAGATAAACACTTAAATTTTTCTACATGATGATGTATACAGAAATGATTGTAGGACGGTTAATTATATTTTTCGAAATTCGAACTCTTAGTACTGTGCAGTGGTGAAATGTGTTATTTACTGAATGATAGATTTTTAATCGATTGAACGGGAGTACTCTAGTAATTTGCACTTCAATTGAATACTTATACAAATGTCTAAGATGTGCGTTTAAAATACTTCGAAATTAGACATCCTAAAGGGAGAAAGTGCACAAAATTAGTTTTCCATCAACCCATGATATCTATCTAACCAAAGATATCGAGGTGTTGTTCGCGTCATAGTGAAGCTTAATTAAGTGTTTAAAAAAATTATGAAAGTTTTTTTTTACTTTATAAGATAACTTGATTATTAAGAATTAAACTAAATTTGTAAAATTCAAGGCAGACGATCCGAAAAGCAAGAACGAGCAGCGAGAAATAACTTACACAGGAGTTTCACTTTACAATAATATATCGAGACATGGTGTTGAACAACCTCTATCAGCCCAGGATACGAATATTTTATTTTTGAAATTAAAATTTATTTTCATGAATTATTTCGACGTTACGTGACGCAGTTGTTTGATGCTCAGGTCCACATTCTGGGAGGTTTTGCGTTCGAATTCCGTTAAAAGCAGCGTGCGAAGCTGTGAACGTTCAGTTCTGACACACAAGAAAAGATTGGGGCACCAAATACGTTTCCGCCAAACATTTTCCCACAAAATCTATCTATTGGTTTTAAACTTCAAGTCAATATTTTAAAAATATGTAATTGAGGGTACCGTTACCAACGGTTGTGCAGAGGATAAATCAGATATTTATCATTCGATTACCCTCATACAATAAAGAGTCTGAAATTACCTCACAACGTCAACATTGATGTGACTATAAATAAGTCCCAAGCGAAGTCGCTGTTAGTGACAGGGATAAACTTAGACTAATTTTCTCGTGGATAGTTATAACAACTTATCCTGCTGAAGAGTTAGTGCAACTAGCCCCTTGGACATTCTTTCACTTTACACCAATCTTGTGTACAATGAGGTTTTTCAATTGAAGTAAATGTTATCAGTTACGAATAACACTCGCGAGCAGAGCCGCGGGGGACTGCTAGTCTCTGTATATAAAAATTAACACTGACTGACAGACATATCAAACTGTAGCCCGAACCACTGGACCTAGAATCGTAACATTTTTTGTGTGGGTTCCCTCAGGTCGTAGGCGAGCACTGAGAAAGGATTTTTTTCGAAATTCGACCTCTAAGGGGGTGAAAATATATTCAATGTGTTTCCGATTAACTATCGATATCTACCGAATACTTCGGGATACAGAGTTGTTTTTCATTTAAAGTTTTTCTTACGTAAATACTCAAAAAGGAGTTTTAGGATTTTTTGAAATTCGACCCCCAATTAGTAAAAAGGGGCAAAATTTATTTTTTTATGAATCACGTGTACCATTGAAACGCAATGAATAGAGGTACGTAAATTTCGCAGATACATTCCAGGTCAGGTTGAACGCCAATTATGTATACTTCATTGTCATGTCTGTGACTTGCTGGCGGCTGTTACGAAACGCGTTTCACTACTACAAGCCAGTAGTAAATAAGGAAATAATGCGAAGTGCTATCGCTTGCTACCTGCGTGCACTGTTATAAGCTAATAGATAATCGATAGAGCCCACGATTTTTGGTGAAAAGAATTCTGCAACAATTAGTTTCAATGCCTTATCTGCACATATGAAGCTCTACTTTGTGGTCAGTGATTGGCAGTTTTAAATTCTCAGTGTCTCGGTGTTTTACCCGCAAATCACAGACGTGTGGTGTCGCAGTAACCTTGTTCCTGTCGGCACAAGTCAAATGAGCCACGTCTGTGCAGTAATATATTCTGCCTATAATCAAGAAGCAGAACTGCAGATGTGAACGTAAGACAGTGAAACAAACTGTGGCAGAATTCTTTTCACCAAAAATCGTGGGCTCTAATAATCGACTGTGGCCAGTGGGTGTACAGGACTGACGAGTCTAGGCTGCTGCCAGATGAATCCGCGAAATTGACGTACCTCTAGCAATGGACTATCGTCGTGATTTGTTACTTATACAAATTTCTATAACAGGACTCCAAGACATTTCGAAATTCCTTAATTTGGGGGGTGAAAATACGTGAAATATATTTTCGATTATTCCACAATATCTATCGAACCAATCTAGGTATCGAGGTGATCATTGCCTTAGATGGATGCTTTTGTAATTATCACACATACCATTAAAATATATTTTCCGAATTCGGGTACAAAGAAGTTGATTAAATTTTTTTTCGATTACAGTCGATATGTATCGATTCCATTGATTTTTATATAGCGACGTGATTTTTGTATAAGATTGATGCCTACTCAAATACCTAAAAAATAATTTCAGGAATTTTCGGAGTTTCCTACCTAAGGAGGTGATAAGGGGTTAAAAGTGGTGAAAAGTTTTTTCAATTAATCGTCGAAATATCTTGAGTCTATCGGACTATTGTAGTGTTTTTCACGTCCACGAGACACAGGTAAAGTATTCTAAAACGTGATTCAAGGGTTTTTCGAAATATCTCTCTCTTAGGAGGTGAAAAGACCTTGAATGTGTTTTAGATAAATACTCGATATATGTCGAATCGTTGAGATGTACTGTTAAATTTTGCTCCAGGGTGATAGTTACAGAAATTATTTCAACATTGTTTACATAATTTTTTTAAATCGAACTCTCAGTACTGTGCAGGGGTCTTATGTGTTTTTAAATATATGATTAGTAGAGACATGCAAAATTCGGGTAATCATTTGGTAGCAGACTAAACTTCACTTTCCTGTACATAACAGAGCATAGTCTGCGATTCAATTGGCCACGAACTTTTATGTGTTGTGATTTACGTGTGTTACGTCTTTACAGAGATTGGTCTCTCTACCGTGTTAGTATTCTCCACAGCAAGTCGAGACAATATCGGCCAGCGGGAGACGTCCAACGAGCCTATAGTCACTTGGAGTCTAGCCAGCTGTCAGAAAATAACGCGAATTTTGCGTGTCTCTAATGATTAGGGACTGGGAAATTTCGCGAATTTAATGACCTACAGGCTAGAAACCATTGTACTATGCATATTCAAGCCCCGATTATTAGTCAACTAGCTGCTGCTCAGTGGAACAGCAGTCGATGAACGAATATATGGGGCTTGAATATGCATAGTATAATGGATTCTTGTATGTCATTGAATTCGCGAAATTTACCAGTCCTTATATTATAGATTTTGATTCGACTGAACAGGCTACCGTCGTGATTTGCACTTCAATTGGATACTTATATAAATGTCTAAGGTGTGAAATTAAAATATGTCGAAATTCTAAACCCTAAAGGATGAAATAAAACAACATTTATTTTCCATCAACACATTATATCTATTTAACCAGTAGATATATAGAGGTGTTGTTCGTTTCAGAGTGACGCTTACGTAAAGTCTTTAACATATAATATGTAAGTTTTTTTGCTTTATAAGATAACTTGATTACTAAGATTAAAACTAAGTTATTTAATTTCAAGGCAGACGATCCGAGAAGAAAGTACGACCAGCGAGAAATAAATTATGCAGAATTTTCATTCTAGAGTAACCTATTGAGACGTGGTGTTGTACAACTTCTATGAGCTCAGGACATAAATACTTTAGTTTTTAAATTAAGTTCGTTTTCATCACGATCTTAGAATTACAGGTCTGGACACTAGCCTATCTACCAATGCAATTGAGTTGACCCCGTTATGACTGAAAGCGCCACTAGCAATGAAGTGTTGTTTTAACATTGCAGTATAGCGTCGTACTAGCAGTTCTCCTAGCAGCTCCGACACGAGTTTGCTCCTTGTAATCCCATTTACGCAATGTTAAAACAACCCCAGAGTGCCAGTTGGCGCCAATCAGTCATAACGGGGTCAATGTTCAACTTCAAGTGTCCAGACCTGTTTCTCTATGGCCGTGGTTTTCATGAATTATTTCGACGTTACGTTATGCAGTCGTTTGTATTTCTGAGCTCGAATTCCGGTAAATGTTGCGTGCGAACCGAACGTTAGATTGTGACACATAAGAACTGGAAGGCAGGTCGAATTAGTGTAATTTGCTTACAGTTGTTTAAAGGGGTAAAATGTATTATGCAGTTATCTTTCAACTTAGGTTCCTCGACGACATCATTTCACATATATCATCTCACTACTCTGAAGGTTGGGGCACCAAATACGGTTCCACAAAACCATTTCCCTACCAAAACTTTCTAATTACAATAAACTTCAAGTAACCAATGGTTATGCACAGGGTAAAGACGTATTTCATTCGATTAACCTCTTATATTTAGGTGTCTGTAACTACCCCACAACTTCAACTTTGCAGTGCTGTAAATTACGCCCGTGCTAAGTCGCTGTTAGTGGCAGGGAAATACTTAAGACTGATTTTCGCGTGGACAGCTATAGCTACTTATCCTGCAGCAGAGTTAGTTCAACTAGCAGATTTATCACTCTAACGCTTGATGACTAACGTAACGATCCGGTGTGCAAAAAGGTTTTTCAATTAAAGTAAATATTATCATTTATAAAAAATACTCGTGAGCAAGGCCATGGAGGATTGCTAGTCTCTACGTATAAAATAGAACACTGACTGACTGACGATTAAATCTGCAGCCCGTACCACTGGACCTAGAATCGTTAAATTTGCGTGTGTATTCCCCTCAGGTCGTAGGCGAGCACTAAGAAGGGATTTTTAGAAATTCGGCCTCTAAGGGGTTGAAAAAGGGGGAAATGTGTTTGCGAAGAAACATCGATATATCTAGAACCCGACGGCCTATCATCGCGATTTTTACATTAACAGTAAACAAATAAAAATGCATTTTAGCCTACTTAAGGGTTTTTTGAAATTCACTACTTAAGGAGGTGAAAAGACCTTAAATGTGTTACCGTTTAACTGTCTATATCTATCGATTCCTTCGGGTAAAGATAGTTTGTTTTCACTTCCAAATGTTGCTTATGCGAACACCCAAAAAGGAATTTTGGGATTTTTTGAAATTCGACCCCCTAGCAGAAAAAAGGGGCAAAATGTGATTTTTATGTATCGTCTATATAACTGAAACACTACTGACTATCGTTATAATTTTAACTTCAATTAGTTACGTATACAAATGTCTATCACATGACTCTAAGGCGTTTCGCAATTCATTAATAATGGAGGTTAAATACGTAAAAAATATTTTCGATTATTCCACCATATCTATCGAACCAATCGAGATATCCAAATACTCTTTGCTTTAGATTAATGCTTTTGTACATTTCCCAAATACCATTAAAATATATTTTCCGAATTCAGCCCCGAAGAGTTTTAAAAAGTGTAAAATATGTTATCTAATCTCAATATATATATATATATATATGTACATACATATATATATCGATCACATTGATGTTTACATAGCGGCGTGACATATGTTTAACATTATTGCTTACGCAAATACCTGAAAATAAATTTCAGAAATTTTCGGAGTTCCCAACCTCAGGAGGTGAAAAGGGGTGCTAAGTGATTAAATGAGGTTTTAATTAATCGTCGATATATCTTAAACCCGATGGGCTATTGTCGTATTTTCACGTACATGAGACACCAGTTAAGTAGTTTAAAATGCGATGCGAGGGTATATCGAAATTCTGTCTCTTAGGAGGTAAAAGACCTGGAATGTGTTTTAGATATATCCCGATATATATTGAACCCATCAAGACATTCAGTTTATTTTTGTTTCATGGTGATGATTACTTAAACGACCGCAAAAAAATTATTTTTTTAATTCGAACTCTCAGTACTGTACAGGTGTGATAGGTGAATTTTAATGCATGATCGATTTTGCTTCAAACTGAAAGATCTATCGTCGTGATGTTATCGTCACTTGGATATTTGTACAAATAATTAAGAAGTGCAACTAAACTTTTTTGAAATTCTTCACCCAAAATGGTGAAAAATCACAAAGTATGTTTTCCATCAACCCACGATATCTGTCTAACCATTAGAGATATTGAGGTGTTGTTCGCATCGGAGTGATGCTTACGTAAGTAAGTAAGATTGGCTCGTTGTGTCGGTGCGGCATTTTATGCGCTTCAACGACGCCCTTGAGATCCAACGCATTTTTCTATATTTATGTGTTTTGGATGGCAATATAATAAATTTGTTATTAGACATTTTGAGGGTTCATGAAAACCATATTTCTAGTAAGCATGCTGATTATTAAAGCATATTGCAATATCGATTGAAGTTTGTGTTAATTTCGTACGCATACAAATTTAACGTCTTTAACAGAGTAGTGTAAATAAGTCCGTTCGAACACAAATTTTTGTAATCAAATATTGAAAAAAGTAAATAAATAAATGTATGGCAAAATCTCTCCCTTCTTTACAAATTTTTTTTGTTTCATATTTTACCAGTTAAAAAATTTATCACCAAATATACGATACATCAATAAATTGTTTAAAATTGTTCCAATAATTCCCACTAACTCATCATACTACCAAAAATTTCTATTACTTACTAATTTATTACAATATCTACTTAAAAGTCAACCAAATAACCACAAATACATATATATTTTCCCACCAATTCACTATGTGAATATAATTAATATTTTACGTGTACTTATCGCACTTCATCAAGAAATTCAACCAAACATCAACACTTATATGATGTGTGTGTGTTTGTGTGTGTGTATATATATATATATATATATATATATATATATATATATATATATATATATATATATATATATATATATATATATATATACTCACACACACTTTTAAGCAGAGTAAATTTTTTTGTCTAAAAATGGAAAAATATTTCGCAAAAAGTATTGGAAAATCACAAATTTTTAAACATAATTTCAAATTCAACTACTGCTAATAAATTAGCAAAAAAAATTCAAAATTCAAAATCAATGTAAGAAATAGAAAAATCAGACATACGTTTCTTTTGATCCAAAAACGGAAAAACGTTATCATCCTATATCAAACAAAATTTTTAATGAATTGTTAATTATAAAATAAAAATCAACAAAAATTTAATACACATTTCTCATTTTGTTACTAACTTTATTCTTTGTTAATTAAAAGCAAATTTAACAAGTTCAATATCTCATCAAGGATATATAAAGGCAACGCTTTTGGAAATGTTTGGAATGTACTTAAATAAAAAAAAAAGTTGTTCATTAATTGTCTCAAGAGAAACAAATTAAATGTGAAAAAATGAACAAAATTTTCACGCTAACAAAAACATTTAAATACTAAAAAACCTAAAAATATTACCATAATTAAATTTGAAAAGGTAATATTAAATATAAACAAAAATTAAAAATTAATTAATCAAGTAGAATCCATAAAGGACTGCCGCCATCGGACAAAAGAATTAAGACAAAATATATTTAAACAAATTATACAAAAATTAATACTATCAAGTTATGGTAAACTGTGAAAATTATTAAATAAATTATAATATATCATACAAAATAATCACGAACGAAATAAAAATCTTACAGAGACTGTAAATAAAATGTACAAAATTGAGGATGAATATGATGATTATAAAATATATGAAAAATAAATATAATTAAAAATATATTGAAAAGTAAAGGTATTAGGCATTTCCATACATAAAATACTTGATCAAACAATATTCCTTAACATCACAAACAAGTGTGAAAAATAAAATAAAAAAACTTGAACTAAATAATTTTAAAATAAATTAAAAATTTTCTGTTTAGTATAATAGAGACCAAATAATGAGTAATAGTTTCAAAATAAAACATTTGAAACTGAAAACGAAATAATATATTAAAATTATAGATTTTTATGAATATTATGAACGAAATATTTCAAAAAATGTTAGCTGAATTGCAAGAATTGAAGCAAAGGGAGCAAATGAGATATTTTACTTGAAATTAAGAATAAATAAATATAATCAGCTGAATGAATATCCTTTTGGTGATCTGTCACAAAAAATTTAAGATAAACAAGCACCTCTGAATGTAAAAAAATATTCACCATAATGTTTTACGGTCATTTTTATGCGCAATTAATCCTACTGGATGAGATCCACAAAGAGTAAGTAAATATAAACAATACGAACATGAATTTAATTATGTAATTAGTGATTTAGATTTTCCAATGCAATTCGATAAATTTCAACTCAATTTACATATAGGCGTTGAAGAAAAAGGAAAAGAGCAAGAACATGAATGTATGTTATCAATTAACTATCACAAAAAATTATATTATCGTACATATTAATTCATCGTACATTAAAAACGAAAATAATGACCATTATCGTCTGATAAAAACCTTTCTTAACTTCTTGGTTCGCATTTTTAAAAAATCGTAGAAAAAATACCTTTGCGATAGATGTAAAAACATTTTTACTATGTACGAAAATTAAATAAACACAAAAATGATTGTATCAATTACAACGCTGTCAAAGTAGAAATGCCAAATGAAGAAAATGATATATTAAAATTTAGAAATCATGATTAATTTGTCTAATAACCATTTACAATATACGCTGATTTTGAATGTGTGTGTATATATATATATTTTTTTTTCGAATTAAAACCTAATAGTTCACATATAAAAATATCAAAAACATGAACCAATTAGTTTGTTACTTTATAAAATATGAAAATAGTCATTACACACCTCCAGCATATTACGAAGGAATAGACGCATCTACAGTGTTTGTAAAAATTATAATTGAAAAATTAAAAAAAATGAAAATGTAATATCAGTGATTCCACTAACTAAAGAAGAAAGAAATATTTTACAGCAACGAATTGTCATATTTGTAAAAAATCTCTATGCATCACTAAACAAGGTGAAATTGTTAAAAATTCTGTAGTTGATCATGGTCATTTAAATGGGAGATATAGCAGAGCAGTGCAGAGAAACATAGTTGGAATACTAAAAATTCAAATTTTGTTCATGTTTATATACGTAATATATCTGGATAGTATTCACATTTATTTAAAAAATATTTTCGAAACGTTGACATTCAAAAATGTATTTAACTATTATTAAGTAATGAAGAAAGATATATTATATTCCCAATATATGTAAACACTGGTGTAAAATCATGATTTATTGATTCATTAAACATTACGTGATTCAGAATTGATACACATGCAAAAAAATATTTCGAGATACTTCTAAATATTTTGAAAGGGAAGAACTTGATTTAGTAATGAAATAATGGTGTCTATTCATATCATTATATGGATTCGGGTGAAAATTTGATAGAACTAAATTACAACAAAAATGAATTTTATTATCATCTTAATGGATGTGATAATTCAATTCAAGATTATGAGTTTGCACAACATGTTTAGAAAAAAATTCTTTATTAAAATTTTAGGGGAATATACGGAACCATATAACAAATCTGATTTATTAATACTAACTGCTATATTTGAAAAAAATTTAGAGATGTTAATACATATATTGTTACAAATCACGGCGCCACTGTATCGTACTACACCGCCCAGCCAGACAGTCGCGACTCGCAACAATATATTATATCCTGCGTGGTATTTCAACGTGCTGGTATGACACTATTGATAAAAATGTAACTAGAGGATGAATATCTCGATGATGTGAACGATAAAAAAAAATATTAATGAATGAATAATTATGATTCTTAAATTGAAGATTTAAATTTCGAATATTTAGATAAAAATCATTTGTACGGTTGGTTAATGTTTCAACATTTGCCATATGGCGATTTTGAATTGGTAAATTATAAACTTAATGATGTAGATTATTGGAATATGTGTATATGTATTAAATTTGAAAAACAAGGAATAACAATAAATTTAACAACATCACCCCTATTGTTATTCATTTTTATTTAGATATAAAAATTATTTATATTAAAATTTATTATTAAATATTTTAAACGTTTTTTTACAAAATTATTTTTATCATTCATCACCATTTGATCAATATTTATATCACATTGAAATGAGAGGACATATTCAAACAAGACTACATAAATGCGATAAACTGTACATCATATTCAAACGAAGCAACATCTCGTTCAAACGAGACAGCATAAACGATATAAACAATACTTCATAACATTAAAACGAAGCAATATCTCGTTCAAACGAGAAAACAACGCGATAAACGATACATAATCACATTCAATCGAAGAAACATCTTGTTCAAACGAGACAACATCACCGTGGAATCAATGTGGAACCGACGAGAAGATCTCAGTGTAACTAGTCGTATTGGGTGTTGTTTCACTGTGTCAAATTTGAATTTTGTATGAAAAAAATTACCATATTTAAGTTTTCATTAACTTCATGCGTTCACTTAACTGACATTATTTTTCACGAAATCAGGTCCATTTGTAGATTAATATTACGTTTAGCCAAATACTAGTCCGTACACGAACATTGGAGGGAAAACAGTACATTCAAAAGCTACACCTTAGTCTTAAACGAATTTGTATGCAGCAAAATATCCACTAGTGTAATAAATGTAAAATAAGAGTTAATTATCTTCATATGATTTCCCTTTAATGGCAATTGTCGACATTTTATGATCGTAGTAGAGACGCTGTAAACGTATTGGATGTATTTGAATTTAATATTTTAAGAGTAATTTAAAACTATAAGGTTTAATAATTCAATCACTCAAAGTCATATATTTGGTGGGTTCACTTATAGCAATTTGAGTTTATTCAAATCATTGCACATGTCACTTATGAATTTTACTCGCATTTCTGAAGAAAAGTATAGTTTCTAAAAATCTCCACAAATATCGGAGACATTTATAGAGTACTAGCAGTCCCCCGCGGCTTTGCTCGCGAGTATTATTCGTAACTGATAATATTTACTTTAATTGAAAAACCTCTTTGTACACAAGATTGGTACTTCAGTCATCAAGTGTTAGAATGTCCAAGCGGCTAGTTGAACTAATTCTGCAGAAGGATAAGAAGCTATAGCTGTCCACGCGAAAAGCAGTCTTAAGTTTGTCCCTGCCACTAACAGCGACTTCGCCTGGGCCTTATTTATAAAATTGCCAATTTGACGTTCTAGGGTAGTTACAGACATCTAAGGTAAGAGATTAATCGAATGAGAAACATCTGTTTACCCTGTGCACAACCATTGGTGACGGTGCCCTCAATTATATATTGTCAAAATATTCACTTGAACTTTATTGACATTAAAAGGTTCAGAGAGATAAGGTTTCGCGGAAACGTATTTGGTGCCCCAAACCTGAGATTAGTGAGATGATATATCGTCGGTTTACTGCCAAAAGTGACAATGTCAAAATGAGATAAAATTATAAAAATGCTAGGAATATGTATATGTTGTTCACGAACAATTGCCCAAGTTTAAAGTCTATTCGTCGTTTCGTACTGTTGTGTCACAGTATAGTA